>JAADXE010000008.1:0-132141 GCA_023337545.1 Pythium coloratum
AGCGATCCACACGGGCGACGTGCAGATGCAAAACGCAATGACCATGGGGCTGAGCAGCATCACGAATGGGATGCAGAGCACAGTGGTCAAGTACGACACGATCCACGATCGATGCTTCACAACCAAAATTCAGCTAATGAGCTACTCATTCGTGCGTGACGCCACTATCCAATACACAGAGAGAGAGAGAGAGAGACGCACCCGTTGAAAGCCTGCCGACTGCACGATCTTCCGAGGAAGTAACCGCGCGAGAATGCGGTCTACCAGCGATCTATGGGGGCGAGTCAACCAAAGGTTAGTCGAAAAGATTTCATGTAATCGACAGCTCACAGACGCACCGCAAATATCGAAAGGGCTTGGCCAGGTGAAGCACGCTGGCTCGGATGGTCGCCACCAGCTCACGATTCTGCTCCTGGCCGTTCTCGCCAGCCTCTTCTGCATCATGGCGCTTGAGCTGCAGCTTGACCACCGTCGGCGTGTACGGCGTGTTCAGCGGCGTCCGGTCATTGCGAAGCACGCCCTTTTCACGCGTACATGCTACAGTTAGTCGAATCGCTTCACAATCCATCACTAATGCCGCTTGATCTCCTCACCCAAACGCTCTGCGTGCCGCTGTTGGGTTTCCGCATCGAGTACGGTTCCCACTCGCCGGCGTCAAACTTCTCCGGCATGGGCGTGTTGCAGCCGTAGAGTTTCTCAATGCGCTCGCTGTCGACGTCGGAGCTGCTCGCTGCTGCGATACAGAGCCATTCCATTCCACACAGCAACACCACTCGTCACCACACATCCCCCAGCATTCAGAGAAGCAAAACTGAACTTTCACGAACCTTCCGCCGGTCGTAGATCGCGGCGTGTGCCTTCGTGGGACGTCATGACCAGTCCCTCGACTGTGTAGTCAGTGGTGGTTGTGATTTTGAGACGGAGGATGCCGCCTCTAGCGATGGGAATGGATCGAGATCTCTGGATGGGCGGAAGCGTGGGAGGTGGCCACGGCAGTCCCCCGTCCGAGTGAGTTTCTTGCCGCGATGCTGCAGTGAGTTGTGCAGTGGCCAACGCCCGTACTGGATCCACCACAGTCAACGCTCTGTCTCATCTCCCGGCCCCAACAGCTCCGCAAGTATTTTTTCGAAACGTTACCTCATGTGAGGTACCTTAAACCTTATTCTGACAGGTATTCTCCATGTGCACCACACTATGTTTGGCACATATCGATTGTCAGAGGTTTACGCAAAATGAAGGTCACACAACTGGAATGTCGAGACCCCGATATATCAATTGTGGCAAGAACTCTGCTCGATTCTGGTCCTATTTGGAGGGTGGGTGCTCTCTCGCTCGCCCCGCTTCCTCTCTTTTCGCTGGCTTTTATTGCCGCAACTGGTCTAAAGTCTACGCCAGCAAGCACCTCATCATCAGACGCTGTGCTTGTGTTGGTTTTAGACGCTGGTTTGTTTGACTCAGAAGTCAAAGCAGAAGGCCCGGAAGCAGGACTTCGTTCCATCATGAGTGTCGACATGGAGTTTGGCTCGGACCAGTTCTCGCTGGCGCTGCTGGGCAGCGACGACGACGGACCCTACAGCAACGGCACGCCGCGCAGCACCAGCGGCGCCTCGGCCAGCAGCTACGCTGTGCGGCCCTACTCCAAAACGGCAACGGGCGGCGGCGTACGTTTTCATCATGTTCTTGGTGGTCTAAAGTCCACTCGCCGGTCTATATCTCCGATTATGCTAATCATGTTTATTATGGTCGTGTGTGTGTGTGTGTGCGCGTAGAATGAAGCCGAGCAAATGCGGGCGGAGATCGTGCGGCTCGAGAACACGCTGTCGGCGCGCATTGCGGCGCGTGCCAACACCACGACGACCGACGTGGCCACTACGACGACTACGCTGGAGCGCTCGACCAAGATCGAGAAGTACGTCGAAGTTATGGAACTCACCAAGTGTCTACGCCGCCAGAAAGAGTTCCTGCTCAACGAGAACCGCAAGCGCCAGCGCTTTGCGGAGAAGATCCAGCAGGCCATGCCCGTACGTTCTCATGATGAGACGACCATGTTTGGGTTAGACCGCAGGGTCGCTAATATTCCTATCTTGTCGTTTGTATCATCAGCCGTCAACCGACAGTATCCAGTTTATGAAAAACGTCAAGTACCCGGCCGACGACGAGCTCAACAAGATCGCGCAGGAGGCGTTCCAGGAGATGCGCGAGTACCAAGTGAACGGCAAGGCCGTGTCGTTCATGGGCTGGGAGACCAAGCGCGAGTCCAAGTCCATGTACCTGCACTCGTCCTCGACCAAGTCGTTCCCTGGAGAGGACCTCACGCGCGTGTTCAACGAGACTTGGGGGCTGCAACACGACGAGAACCGCCAGGAGCTGCTGCATCGACGAAGAAGCAAGTTCTGCGTACGTCGGCCGTCTCTGTAATCCTGTTTTCGGCTTGATAAACGGTCTCTAATGGGTTTTTTGTTGTTGTTTGTAGATCCTGAAAAAGCTGAGTGAGAGTATGTACCTCACCCGCAACATCCACCAGTTCATCGGCGAGAGCTTCCCGCGCCACGCCATGACGCTGGTGTTCCAGATCTCGATCGATGCCAACAACTACGCGATCCTGAGCAAGTCGGTCGTGCCGCCCACCAACGACGCGCAGCACTTGGTCTGGACCGACGAGTGCTTCATGTGGCTCTTCACACAGCGTCCTGACGGCGGCTTCGACCTGTCGATCCGCGGCCGCTACGGCAGCACGTCGGCTGTCGCCGGCAACCAACTGCCGATGCTCGAGTCGTACTTCTCGCTCGTGGACTGGGAGTCACTCGTGATTCGTCCGATGTTTGACTTCTCCTTGGTACAATAATTGACAGAAGGGCGAGAAAGTACGGACTGCATGGGGGGCCACGTCTCTGCAAAGATATCAAGGAAGGGAAAGAGAGAGCGAGTGGACGATTTAGGGAGAACTGCATACGAATTTGCTATGTGAACAATGTGTTTCTTTTCGTTTGTTGGATCAACTATCACTTGAGCCCCACAGGCTCCGAGCGACGCCGTGGATCGCGTCGCTGGACCTTGAGCGGAGCTGCCACAGCAGCGAGGCTTGATTTGCTGTGTGGTCTATCAGTGGCTGCTGGCTGCTCAGACTGAAGCGATGGAAGCTCGGGAAGCTGTCCGTTGTACTGGTAGATCGAAGCCTGCAGGAGCGACCTACAATGCATCAGGTCAGCAATGATGAAGCGTCGAGAATAACAATGTAAAGATCTCGTACGCAACAGTGTCGACCCGATGGAGCAGCCTCTGAGCACCCTGGGTGTTTTGCTGTGTGAGGAGCAAGATGAGCTTGGCCTCGGCCTCTTTACAGTCCAGCTGGGTGAACATGTGAGCACACTGGCGAGCGATCCACTGCATGCTGTCTTTCAGTTGGGTCTCGGCCGTCTCCTTGAACGAAGCAAGGCGTTGCTCTAGGTCTTGAAGCTGGCTGTTTGTTGGCGTCATATCATTCGGTACCGCCTTGCTCGAGTCGGCTCGTGATTTGGATACGAAGTCCTTCGTACGATCTGGGTTCTGCAGCTCCAGGACGGGTGCTGTTTGGACGAGCATGTGTCGTTTCGCGTTGCTCTTGAACTGGCGGTTGAGCTGAGCTGCATTGGTTTTCTGTTTTTGATCAGGAGACTTGGTTTGGGCCTGCGGGGTGACCTCTGGCAGCGTTTGCGCTAGGATCTTTCGCCGTTCAACTATGAATTCGGCGTCGAGTTGGTCGATGAACGCCTGGTAGTCAGCCTGGATCTTCTTCGTTTGGTTCGTGAAGGCCTCTTGAATATTAAATCGCTCCTGTTGGATCCATTCGCTCTCCACAAGGAGGTTTTGGTGTTGGATTTCAGCTTCCTCGTCCAGTATTTTGTCGTCCTGGTTGGTCAACGTGGCGTCCGGATTGGAAGGAGGCACCTTGATCTCGAGTGCTTCACTCATTAGCTTGACGTCGTGCTCGATGCGGCTAGTGAGCTGTCTGTGGTTATCCAGCAAGTGAAGATGCAGTTGCTTCCACTTTGTGCAGGCCTGGGTGCTTTCAAACTCATAATGTTGTCTCACTTCAGACTCCAGCTAGAGCACAAACCACCGCGTCAGAATATCAACGTCAGCAGCGGGTAACGGTAGCTCTACTGTAGAAGCTGGTGGTTTCTTGCCTTGCGCTCCAAGTGCTCTGCGTTCTTGACTCGCAGCTTTTGTTGCTTGGTAGAAAGCCCACGTCGCTGCTCACCGTTGATTAGCTGGGCCAGTACTGTGGATGGTCGAAAGGGAACCTACAGTGCGATCCAGATCCATAGGACATTCAGCCTGGAGGACATGTTGAACCGTTGAGCGCAAGTGAGACCCACGGGATTGGTCTCCAGGTGGAGCTGTAGAGCGAATTTCTCGTGCTGGAAGGCAGTCTGTTGAAGAAAAACATCGTGCAAATCAAAGCCGACTGATAAGTGTCTTGTGTATTCTACGAGTCGCACAAGATACCCACTTGTGATGCAGTTATGGTGCGCTTGGTGCTGCTTGCCCACTCATCAACGTGCGCCAGCCACGCGCTCTTCGTCGCCATCCCGCTCGTTTTTGATTGCTTGTGGGTCTTGTGAGTTGCTTGCGGGTTCACTTGCGGAATCGACAAGTTCTCGAATGGAGGTCGGGTATCTATTCTTGTGATTCAACATGGACGCGTTGTTGGAATGCAGACCCGAGAGCCTTCACACTACTGGAAGAGCGTGGAGCTGTCGAGCAAGGGCTGGTAGTCCTCGACGGAGAGCATCACGAGTAGTCGTGCGTCAACAGTGAAATACACTGGAATAAGCTCCGCGAGGAAAAACACGGCGACGAGCAGCATGGACTGGGGCTACAATATATCCACCACACATCATGGAATCGTCAGCGTGCGTTCTCTCGGTGGGATATTCAAACTTGACAGAGTTGCCGTACCGAGGCATCTCTTCGCTCCACATTAAACCAGCCCTGGATAGCACACAACGGTCGATGAGAAACCCACGTGGTATCAAGATCGAATCCTCAGCCGTCCGTACCTTTGTGAAAGTGAGCAGCGTCATGACGCTATAGAGGATCCGTCCGATGCTCCATACAAGAGCCAAGCGTCCGACGCGAGCGAGTCGCAGTTGTGCTGGCTGGGACTTGATGGGGAAGCCCGAGAGCGACAGCGTCAAGTAGAACCACGTCGACAGGATGATCAGCGGCAGGAAGAGGTCCGTAGCTGCGACGACGTAGAAGATGAGCTCCGGAATCTGGATTACCACATTAGACAGTCAGATATTTCCAGGATAGAGTGGCGAACGAGAGCAGGTAGAACGGACCAGACTGAGGCGGTTGGGCTTGTCGTCGCGGAAGATCCCGTGCTCGTACGAGAGGAAGAGGCTCGTGTACAAAATGAGCTGTGTGACGTACAGCCCGCCGTTGAAGATGAGATAGAAGATCATCCACCGACGGCGGAACTCGTCTGCCGAAAACCAATGGCGGCGCGACTACAACGACAACATCAACCGTCCACAAAACATCAATCACTCAATTCCTACTCCACGAAAACTCCATCAATCATACCGACTGGAAGGCCTCAGCCCACACGAGCACGAGGAGCAAATACGACGACACGAACAGGAAATCGGGCAAGTTGAACAGCACGGCCACCACCTTGTTGTAGAAATCCAGGTCCTGCTCGGCCTGCTCGCGCTCGGACGCCGTCGCCGTGTTGGTGGCCGACACCAAGTCTCCGCCTCCGCCACGGTCGCTGAGTCCTCCTGTCACAGCGGCCTCACTGCCGTTGCTCTGTGAGTCGAAGATGCAGAGCGTGGAGAACGTGGCCATGCGGAACAGACAGCCCAGCGCCACGCTCATGATCAGAAGCTGCACGGTGCTCCAGCCGCCGCGCGGGTGGCGCCGCACTGCGCGTCGCACTTCCAGGAACTTGGTGACCGTCACCACTGTCGCCAGCATGTAACACAGCGCCAGGAAGTAGCTGGCCATCGCCAGGTTCGCCAGGAACAGCGGCATGTTGGTACTGCAGCGAAGTGATGGTGTTGAAGAAGAATGGATGCTGATGAGACTGTATCCGCCCACTGCAAACAGATCAGTGGGTCTATCGAGAAGATCAAACCCATTTCTGGCAGACCCGACCCGGAGGAAAAGCTGAAATTTGAGGAATCGAATGTGTAAATATAGTACATTTCCGAACTGTCGGATACTTCAGTACGCCTGGGTCGCTGTGGCGGCTACGGCGGCGATCATGGAGCTCGTGTCCAGCTCCTCCGCACCACCAGAACTCTTGCGTTTCTTGGCCATGGCTTCATCTTCGTCCAGGAAGCGGATATCGAAGCAATTGCGTTCCGTGGGGTCTTTATACTCGAGCCCGAGAGCGATGAACACGTCGACTTCGTGCGGACACACAACCGACTCGCCAGCCTCGATTTTGACACCCTTCCGCACACGCACAACGCGTTTGAGGTAACGATCGGACAGACTCCAGCCCTTTTTACGGGCAAAGAGCCGTATGCTACGGTTGAAATGGTCGCTGCCGGTGAAGTACAGCAACGCGAAGCCGAAGTAACGACGCGGGTACACTTTGATGTCCAATCGACGATGCGGCAAGCCCTTTACGGACACAAAGACAAAGTGTGAGGACACAGCAGCAAGAGATACAGAACTTCATACGCAGAGACGCACCGCTCGCAGTTGGCAGACACCCATGTACGAGTCGCAGCGACCCATGCGATGGTCTGAGATGTGAGTGAGATCGTCGGTCAAGAAGCCAATGTCGTGGAGCCGGCGGAGCAGTTCAGGAAGGATGTCGCACTCTTCGCTGTCTGGATCTGTGATCAGGATATCACAGTCTCCCGACGATGGCTTGCCACGGCGGTACGAGCCACACGCAAGAGCAGTCGCGTTGGGTATCAGGCGATGGACTTCGTCCACGACTGTCTTTTCGATCTCTTGCACCTCCGATCTAATGTAAACACGGTGATCAGTATGATGGCAGAGTCAGTCAAACACTGCAATACCACATACCGAGGGATCTTCGTGAGGAAATCGTGGTAGCGTTTCAGGCCGATCTGCTGCTGGGGATTGAGCACTTCTTCGGCGTTCGCCCGTAACGCATCCATACTCTTGTACCCGAGGCTACACAAAGCTTCAAGTTAGATACTCGAAGCCCCATCGTCATAGACGCTCCGGTAGACACCTACTTGTACAGCTTGGCGGCCGTCGCGGGTCCGACTCCCCAAATCCTGGACATCTCGACCAATGTCTTCAAACGCGGATTGGTCTTCTTGGCTTCGAGCTTTTCCAGCTTGCCCGTTTCCAGGATCTCAACCACCTTGTCTCGCATGCGTCCTTTGGCCCACCACTCGCCCTTCAGATCACGCACGCTGCAAATACGCGACCGCATAGCCTTTAGGCTGGAAACAATCTTCTTGTACGAATACTCGCGCCAAATATCTCGCTCGACGTGCAGGAACTCCATCAGTTCTTCGATAGGATCGGTCAAGTGGGAATTCAGATTCGCCTGCATCACTGTCAAAACGGCATGTTAGAACACAAAACTCCCCTTTCGTCTTCCTCGCTTGCTTACATGATGACTTCTGGCACACAAACGCCTCCATCCTGAGCTTCTGCGCTTGGTTGGCGTTCGCGATCGTCTCGAAGCGTGGGTTGAGCTTGTGGAAGATCGGGATCCGTTCGTTCACCAGCTTGTCCTTCTTGATCTGCAGCTCCTCTTCTTCTTTTCGGATCTTCTCGCCATCCACACACGCCGGCAGTGCACGCTGGATCTCGTTTGATGACACGTTCTTTCGATCTGATCCATCTTCGTTTTCCTCATCGTCACTGTCATCACGGCCTCGTCGTTTAGTAGACACCGGAGTCTTTGGTTGTTCCTCTTCAACCTGATGTTCCTCTTCTTGCTGCTGTAAACCTTCACGCTGATGCCGCCACTCGTACTCTCGCTCATCTTCTGGTAGCTTCTTCTCCTGGCGGACGTACGCGAGCCACTCGGGTGTGTAGGTCTTCACGTTCGCTGGCAACACGTTGTCTCCAAGATACTGGTGCTGCAGCCTCTGTGCGTCAACTTGCGCACTCGCGATCACAATGTCCACGTCCAACTCCACCCGCTTGGTCTTCAGCTCTTTCCCACACACGCCACGACTGTTGCTCGCTATGTGCAGTAGACTCTCGTTCAGTTTCTCCGGTGTGGTCGTGGATTCCGTAACTGAGACCACTGTGCCGCCCAACGCGTGGACCATTTCCTGCCAGATTTCGAGCCGCCGTCGACTCACATCGCTACCAATCGGAACCAAGAGCACGCGCTGGCCGCGCAACAACTGGTCTTGTGGATCAACAATGCTTGTTCGCTTCGTTTCCGCTCGCTTCGTGCGTTTGGGCTTCTCCTTCTCAGCAGAAGACGCCGCAGACGCCGTCGACTCGCGGCGCTTCCCACCCAGAACAGGCAGCGTGCGCACCATCGGAGCTAGTGATGTTGTTGCCGTGGAGTCGATGATGCCGTTGTGTCTTCTTTTGGAAGCTGCCGACTCGCTGTGATCGCCGCGTCCCACGGGTTCATGTGTCATTACCGACTTGGGTGCAGGCGGGGAATTTTCTCGACTTGTAGCCACTTTCTGGCCATCGCGACGCCGACGACGAGATGATGGAGGCGCGAGGAATGCGTCCATCTCGTTGAAGAAGCGGTTCTTTGCCTCCATTGAGAGAAACATCGGCCGCTTCCTCATCATCTCGTGATGGCCTTTTCCATGCTGTCCCATCAACTCCTTTTCCACTGTATTCACTTTCCCGCCAAATCTGGGAGTGTGTCTGTTAGAAACACTTCACTTGGTTTATGTATGACACGAATTGTTAAGAACCTTCTGAGAACAGAGTCGACTCAGGTTTCACCTAACATTTACGCAAAAATGCCCACAGCCTCGACCCGCTTGCCTTCGGCTTGGACTCCTTGGTGGTCGGATGAGTTCTTGCGAACATAGTTTGGCTGATTGTTGCGGAGGTAGAGCGTTGTGTCTTCCTCCATTTCTGGGCTCTCCGACGAAGAACGCACCGCTAGAAAGAACGCAATGAACGAGACCACGAAGACTGCACCGCAGGCCACGCCAATGTACGCGATCTCCTCGTCGGTGCTCTTGCCAAAGTCGGTGTAGCGAGGCAACGACGCCGCCAACACGACTCCTACAGCGTTCTCGAACACACGCCAGGCGTTCAACGCGATCAGCTTGCCGCTCCACAATGCGTCCTTGGTGCTGCCGCCTTGAGGGTGCAAATGCGACGCGTCCAGTGCAAACACCGTGAAGAGTGGGAAGAAGAGCACGGCGGACGCCAGCTGAGCACCCGTCACCTGCGCAGGGCTCGCCGTCTTCAAAACCACGACAATAGCGATCGAAATGGTGGTGATGGCGAGTGAGTAGGCGACGATCGCGTAGCCAGTGGTGGTAGCGACCAGCAAGATCGCACCGAGTCGGAAGACGAACTGGCCGATCAGGAACAGCGTCGCAGCGAAGCCCAACGTCGTGGAGCCAGTCTCAGCAGCACTCACACCTTGCTTGTTCTTCTTCACGTAGCCGGAGATGGCGTTAATGAGCGTGACGCCCGTCGACGACACGGCCCAAATGTCCACGAGCTTCCACTTGCGGTAGTGGATTGTGGCGTTGGCCTGGATCACGAACAGCGGCACGTCGCGCACCATGGCCTGCACAAACGCTGCAAACACCAAGCCTTCCTTCATCCGCTGGAGCCGCTCCTTTTCGGTCTCTTGGTGCTGCTGTTGCTGACCACCACTGGGTACATTCTGTGCTTGGTCTGCACCGCCTTTCTCTTCTCGACGAGCTCCAGTGTACGCGTAGAGCGTCTCAACCAGGACGCGAAGCTGCAGGATCCCAATGACTCCTCCGATGAGCGTGTTGAGCCAGCGCACATTCACATAGCGCCTGCGCTTCTCGTGGGACTCGAGTTGAAGCCCGACGATCGCCATGACGATGCCATTGAACACCAGGAATACGATGGACAGCGCGTACTCTTCCTTCCACCCGCGCTTGATGTACTCGTTGTTGAGGATCACGTCCGTGACGACGGTTGAGACCTCATAGATTGCACCCAGAACCTCAAAGAGACCCGCCATAATGACCGAGATCTTCTTGCTTGCCCGCTAATCGCTCACTACGAGGTATGTTAGTCCAGCGGAGCTCTTCGCGTGGACGCCACGCTGGCAGATGATCAACCCAATGCGTTTGTGACTTGCGACCGAGATGCCTTTCCCACAGAACCCAACTATGTTGGCCAATCAGAATCGACCATGATGAGCTTATAGCCAATCATTAAACCCGGCTACATATATTTACAGCCAATCAAGTAGTTGTAGCTTTTGGATGTTGCGGGCTTTCCCATCAATTGTCAAGTCCTTCGCGAAGCGGCAAGGCGACGACAAAGCAAGAGCCGTCTGTGGACGACGCCGACGCTATGGTGGTCGACAGCACCACTCCATCTTCAGCACTAAGTGCCAATGCATCTGCCGCACAAAGCCTGTCATTTGGTGCGCTCTGTCGCGTGCTGGAGGCGGTGGAGCGCACGCCGAAGAGTGACGCCAAGCTGCAGCTCGTGTTCAGCGACGCGCTACGTGCGCAGCTCCACGGCGGCGATTTGTATCCACTGCTACGACTGCTGCTTCCACAGCTCGACCGCGAGCGGACGTACAATCTAAAGGAGAAGAAGATCGCCAAGGTGTACATCGATGTCCTTGGCATGGCGACGGAGAGTCGCGACGCACAGAAGCTCGAGCATTTCAACGACCCGACAGTCGTCCAGAGCAAGTCTGTGGGTGACTTCGCAGCTGTGCTATACGATGTGCTGCAGTATCGAAGCCTCGTGGGCAACCAGCGCTTCCAGCACACTGTGGGGGTCGTGAATGAGTTGCTGGACGAATTGGTGCGGGCTGATGACGCGAAGGCTCGTCGCCAGGTCTTCATGAAATTGGCGACGGAGTTTCCAGCCAACGAACAGAAGTGGGTGGTCCGTATCATGCTCAAGGACCTGAAAATCGGACTCCGCCACGAGCGCGTACTCAACTTCATGCATCCAGACGCCGCAGAGATGTACAACCACACGAATGATCTACACAAAGTGTGCGTAGATTTGCGCAATTCGAGCATCCGTTACGTGCCAAAGATCGAGCCATTCCAAGTGTTTTCGCCCATGCTTGCGAAGCGAGTAGACTTTGGCGACTGTACAAGTGCGATCCAATCCGATGCATTCGTCATGGAACCAAAGCTCGACGGTGAACGCATCACGTGCCACGTGCAAGGCGACGAAGTGCAGTTCATCTCGCGCAACGGCGTGAACTACTCCGAGTTGTATGGTCCCCATGTTGCGCCCTACGTCAAGTCCCAGCTTCTTCCTGGCCTGGATGTGATTCTGGACGGGGAGATGATGGTCTGGGACAACCTGGAGTACAAGCTGCGAGAGTTTGGCCTGCTCAAGAACGTCGCGAACGCAATGCGAGCAGGAGAGCAGACCCACCGCTGGCTTTGCTACATCGTGTGGGACGTCGTGTACCTGGGTGGAGAGCCGGCCCAGTCACTGATCCATCAAGTGTACAATGGGCCTGGTGAGCTGAACGCCGTGATGGGGCTTCCTCTCCACGCCCGTCGCAAGCTGCTCGTCAAGATCCTGAAACCCTTGGACCACCGAGTCATCATCATTGAGCAGACGCTCGTCAAGTCCAAGTCGGCGAAAGAGCGTCACGACATCGTGATGGCCGAAGTAGACAAGCAAGTGTCAAACGGCGGCGAAGGCGTGATCCTGAAAGACGTGAACTCTCACTATATGTGTGGAGAAAGCAGTCGCAAGACCAAGAAGTGGATTAAGCTCAAGCCCGACTACGCGGGCATGACCACTGATCTGGACGTGATTATCATCGGTGGCTTTTACGGCACTGGGCGACGCCGAAGTGGAAACGTGTCGGTGTTTCTACTTGGCGTTCTAGCTCGATCGCTTGATGACGATGCTGCTAAAGAAGCCGTAAAGCCAGGAGCGCCGGCGCCGATGGTCTACACGTTTGCAAAGGTCGGTACGGGCTACAACCTTGAAGAACTGGAGCAAATGCGGCGCGAGATGGAGCCATACTGGCATCCGTGGGACAACGACAACATCCCGGCACATTTCAATGGCTGGAAGCCGCAAAAGAGTGATCTCAAGCCAGACGTGTGGATCGACCCGCGGCACTCGAAGGTGCTGGAAGTGTACGGCTTTGAGCTGACGTTTTCGACGTTGTATCAAACTGGGTTGACGATTCGGTTCCCCCGCTGCAAGGCAATCCGCAATGACAAGCCCTGGTACCAGTGCATGAGCGTGCAAGATCTCAACACGATCCGAGGCAGTGTGTACAACAAGCGCGCAGCCGACGTCGCTCTGGGCCAGAAGAAGTCAACGAAGCGAGTCCCCAAGAAGATCGCGATCGGTCGCGGCTCCAGTGGTATCGTCGCCGAGTATTCACGGGCAAAACTCGAAGGTATCGACGTGCAGCAGCACATTTTTGAAGGCTTGGAGTTCTGTGTGCTTCCTGGCAAGTACGAGACGACTCACATGCCACTGGACGCCATCCCAGAGGAGCTTCTACCAGCAGACGATCGAAAAAGCATCACGAAGCAGACGATTGAGAAGCTCATCCACGCGTGCGGAGGCAGCATCGTCCAGAATCCCATTGCTGACTCGACCAGCTACGTTGTGGCGGCATCTGACGCTGGATTCAAGGTCGTCAACCTGAAGAAGCAGGGCAAGTTCAATATCGTGTACTTGCATTGGCTCGTAGGCTGTGTCGCTGGAGCTCGGTTGCTGCCGCTGAAGGCACGGGACTTCATCTTCACGACAGAATCAACGCGTGCGCTGCTGGCCAAGGAGTACGATCGCTATGGTGACAACTTCACGGAGACCGTCAATTCGGAGGAGCTCAAACTGATCTTCCGCGAAGTCGGACGGGCTCTCGAGGACAAGAATGCTGCTGAGCCCTGGCAGTCCCGATGGAAGACGCTGCAGATGGAGGAGGAGGACGCGATGGATTGCGAGTTCACGTGCCTCGCGCATTGTGTCGTGTACCTGGACATGTTTCACTCGATCCACGTATCGGACTCCGATCCAAGCAAGGACTGCATCGATCCTTTTGGATCGATGGCCCTGCTGGCTCAACAGATCCGACTGCTGGGTGGTCGTGTCTCGACAGTGCTGAACGACCAGGTCACCCACGTCGTCATCGCGTCACGTGATGATCGCCGACGATCCGAGTTGCTGCAGCCCATCATCCGAAAGATCCGTCGTGAGAACCACAAGGAGCCGCCTGTAGTCACGACTGAATGGGTGGACAAGTGCATTGCCCACCACGGACAACTACCAGTAGACGAGTTTCGAGTTGCCGTGTAATAAAGGTTCCGAGCAAGGCAGGTTCGCATTATTAAATACTTCGACGTAACTTATCACCTCTCTCATCGCTCGTTCGTTCAAGCAAATGCAGAGGCCTCGGCACACCAGTCGAAATCTTCAAACAGGTGTTCGTGGTTGTCCTGCTGCACTCGTTCCTCGTACACGACCGAGCCTTCGACGTGCTGCGACGTGAATTGGCTTTCAAAGTACGACGTATCCGACGCACACTTGAGCTTCGGCGCGAACGGCGGCACGACCTGCGTCGTCGAGAGCTGGTACCAGTCGATGTTGGCGAAGAACGGGTGGGCGAACACGTCACGCATACCGTCCGGGCCACTGCCGATACGCTGCGATGGGTCCTTCAGCAGCAACTGGGCCAGCAGATCACGCACTTCAGGCGAGAAGTGGCTCGGGTACTCTGGTTCCGACCGCTCGATCTTGCGAAACAGCAGACTGCGGTCGCGTGGGCAGTAGAACGGCGGGAAACCCGTGAGCAGCTCGTAGATCACGCAGCCAAAGCTCCACAGATCCGCCGCCAGTCCGTAGCCCGTGCCAGCGACGACTTCTGGGGCGATGTAGTCAGCCGACCCACAGAAGGTCTTGCAGCTCTGCTCTTCGAAGTCCATGTGCTCGCGCGCGAAACCAAAGTCGGCGAGGCGGATGAATCCCTGGTGGTCCAGGAGGATGTTCTCCGGCTTAAGATCACGGTACAGGATGCCACGCTGGTGAAGGTAGTTCAGCGCGAGTGCAATGGACGCGGCGTAGAACACGACGAGCGACTCCGGCATGCGGTTCTTTGGGAACTTTTCCAGCAAGAAGTACATGTCGCCGCCGGCACAGTACTCCATCACGAAGTTGAGACTCTGCTCCGTCTCGAACGCGCAGTACAGCTTGGTGATGAATGGGTGATCCACGGATGCCAACACGTTCTTCTCAGTGAGCAGGCGTTGCGTGTCGCGGTCGTCGGCTTCTTTGCTGAGTTTGCACTTTGGCACCATCTTGATGGCGAACAGCTTCTCACGGTTCTCGCGCAGACGACTGAGCAGCACGGTGCCGTACGAGCCCGAGCCGATCACGCGGCAAATGTCAAACTTGTAGCGCGTGCCGACGTGGCGCAGCATCTCCTGGTTCGAGTCCGTGCGACTCAGTGAGGAGTATGAACAGTCCCAGTCATTGCACCCACCGGACGAGGAGCTCGGGGCGGCAGACGCCAATGACGAGCTGGACGACGACGTGGACGCTGTCGAGGCAGATGACGCAGACAGTGGACTGTGCGCTGCCGACAGCGGCTTGCTCTTAGTGTTGGCGTGGTCATCACCACTGCCGTTGCTGTGTGGTCGCCCATTGAGAGACACGCGCGTGAAGGAGCTGCCCAAAAGCTGTGCGAACATCCAGGTCTTGACGCTGCCCCAGCGGCGGCGCGATGGGTGGTCGCCATTCGACAGCGACGACGACGACGACGAGGATGATGAGCACGACAGGCGCTGGCCAGCGCCTTCAAACGAGCCTTGGTTGTCGGTGACACTACGCCGCTGCGACTCGATCACGAGCTCGCCCAGCAGCGCACTGCAGGCTGCCTCGTCCATGGACTGCGGGATCGGCGCCATGGTGTCGGATGGATGGATTGATGGAAGGAAGAGGAAGGGGTGGATGGAGGTATACACGCTACGGGACTACAGCACTGGGATGCGACGACAGGCACACGGACAACGACCCGACGCTTCTCTCTCCGCGGGTTCTGGCTCGGCTCCAAGTTCCTCCGCTATACAACTGGGCATCGAACGACGGATCAGACGGCGGGGTGACTGGGCTGCTTGGGGTCGCGGCCGCTGCTTGGAGTTCAGTAGACAGAGAGAGAGAAACACGCGCTTGTCTCGAGCGTCGCGTCTTGAGCTTTGCCTCTCTCGCTTTTTGACGGCGGCAGCGGCGTGTGGTGTTGGATTTTTGGACCTCTTCGAACCAGCGGCACTGTTGGCGAAAACACCCAAACCACCAACAATTGGATGATTGAACCAACAAACCGACAACGCAAACCGCAGCCCAAACATAGCCGTGACATGTCGAAAATTTCCTGTAGGTAGCTTTCCGAGATGGACCGACTTTGAAGAACAACGGTCCGATCATCCAATCAGAGGTCGTTAAGTTCTATTTTAGCCTATCAACCATTTCCGAACACGTCACAAAGACGCGACTGTCGCATTCTTGTGGCGTGGGAGGACTGCAAGAAATCCGAAAACTACCCAGTTAGGAACCAGATAGAAACCTTCGCGGCCGACGTGGCATCCCACCGTCTGGGATCTTGGCCACCAACGCTTTGCGTGATGCAGGTGACGTCACTGCCAGGCTTTCATGGACCGTCCGTAACCGTCGAATCTTGAACCGTCGCAGGTGTCGGATCCATCCAGTCAGACCGACCAGTCACCAGAAAATCCAGTCCAGAAAATCTGTGACGCGCGCCAAACTTCCAAGAACAGAACGCTCCAAGAAAAGACCAGTGCGCGCGTACGGCGACGCTATTGTTAGAGACGCTATAGGCGAAGCCAGACGACAAGATAGTGGCCAGCTCAAGCGCGGACGAACGGTGCGCTGGGCCAATGACGAGCCACTGAGCAGTGAGTGCAGCGACGTCGCTAGGACATTCGCTAGGGACCCACGGATGCAGCGTGGACGCGAAGGCCAGTGTGTTCGCCTGACTGCGAGGCGCATGAGACTGCGCCTCATAGTCGCACTGCTATCGAGAGATCCACGTGGATACAGTGCCATTTGATACCACACGCGGTTTTATAGTGTGGGCGCCGTCAACAGCACACTCAAGAACTGTTACATGTTACTACGACTCTATCTCTCTTCGAGTGCTTTTCGTGCCTGGCGAAGTCCGTAGTATACGGCCATGGACGTTGGGCGGTTCGTCGGGTCGAAACTCAGGCACTTGGTCGCCAGCGTTGCCACAGGCTCGGGACACTCGCTCGAGACCGACGGATGGAGTTTACCAGAGCTCACCAGCACTGCGATCTGCGTGTTGTTGTGTGCAATCGGCTGTGTCACACGCTGACCGTGACACTCCGAGTTCTGAAGGCTATCATTTGTGGCCGCTGCATATGGATGCTGGCATCGATCCATCTCCACCAGCAACACGCCTAGAGAGTACACGTCCGCCTTTTCATCGTACCGCTCGCCACGCAAAACCTCAGGAGCTACCCACGCAGCCGTGCCGATCTCTCCAGTCATTTTGTCATCCATCGCTGCCTCGCGGCTGATTCCAAAGCCACTGAGCTTTGCGTTGCCTTCGCTGTCGAGCAAGACGTTGCGCGCCTTCAAGTTGCGATGCAAGATCGGTTGGTTGAACGAGTGCAGATACACGACGGCCTCCGCCACATCCTGCGCGATTGCCGCCTTGCTTCTGATGTGTGAAGAGCTCCACGTTCTCGACCAGTCGTCTGGAGTAGGCGGGTCTCGCTGTTTGAGGATGAAAGTACTGAGATCGCCAAGCGGCATGAACTCCGTCACCACGGCCAGGTCGCGCACGCTGGTCCACGCGATGCCGACGAAGGCCACGATCTTGTGATGGTCCAGACTCGCGCATCGACGAATCTCGTCCATGAAGTGGCTGAGCTTGCGCTTGTCCTCCCACGTTCCAGCCGACAGTTGCTTGACCACGACATCTTCACCTTGGAAAGTTGATCTGTACAAAACTGCCGTTTTACTCATTGCGAGCTGCTTTCCCTTCGGAAGGTCTCGGTGCTCGATGCGAAACGGGGTAAGCGCCTTGTCGTTGCGAACGTCGTTGTCCAAATAGAGTTTGTCAGAGATCTGCGGAGCGTGGCTGATGCTTGATGATTGTGGTGCGTCGAGTGAGCCATACTTGTCTTCGGCATACTCAATCATGGATCTTTGTCGCCGCTTCGTCACAAAAGCCCACAGCGCCATCGCCACCAGCACCACACCGCCGCCACAAATGCCGAGAACAATCGTCTCGCTACTTGACGTGGAATTCGTCTCCGTCTCAGTCGTACTGGTCGCTGTCCCTGGGTTTCGCGATGACCGTGGCCTCGAAGGGTCCCCAGGTAAGCCGCTCGCCGCTCCATCTTGGCTTTCATCTGGAGAGTCTGCACCGCCTTCTGTGGTCGAGTTCTTACCACCAGTGGGCGACACGTGTGCTGGTTCTGTGGGGTCCTTCGCACTAGTAGAACTCGAATCGGACATCTCCCCTGCTGACGAGTCGGCAAGTTTGCTGCCCGTTGATGTGCCCATGTTTGTGCCGTCGCTCGAGCCCAACCCCGTGGTTGGGTTTGCTGGCGTCCCAGGATCGGGTGACGCGGCTGGAGTTACGCCGTTTCCATTGACGTACACTGCTTCAAATCGATCATCTATGATTTTCAAAACACAAACTGAGTCATTCTTCATGCGAAGAGTCAATGTAAGGGACTATTTGAGAACTCACCCGTGATGACGCAGAGCTGCTTGCCGCTGAAAGTCACAACTTGAGCGGTCGAATCGGCACACTTTGGCTGGATAACCTCGCCGTAGAACATGGAAGACGCGATCAGCGCCTTGAAGATCCCGAGATCGGACCGGCGAACCTCAAAATTCGAAATCGAGTTCCCCCCAAGACGCCTA
The DNA here is from genome assembly GCA_023337545.1 of Pythium coloratum. Lineage (NCBI taxonomy): Eukaryota > Oomycota > Peronosporomycetes > Pythiales > Pythiaceae > Pythium > Pythium coloratum. The sequence goes on from JAADXE010000008.1 coordinate 18,052, forward strand.
ATCCACATGACAATTCTCTCAGATCATAATTCGCACATTCGTGACAGAGGAGTGCTCTGCTACGTACACGCCTGTTAAATCGCGAGGCCACTTCACACCCCTCACGGTCGTGAGGCCGCTTGATTCGCATAACCTGCAAACAGGTAAAACAGTCAGTGCTTTCTCCGTGATGAGGCTCAGACTTGCCATCGAAGACGGACAGGAATTGAAAGGAAGCGGGAAATGCGACTCGGTCGATTGCGGAGATGGCGGTGTTGCTAATACCACTATGGGTAAAAGGAGAGGCCGTCAGTAAGCTCGGCAAGATGCTGGAGTCATGATGGACTTACAGCGACTCCAGGTTTGACGGCATCACAAAGTCGAGCGCCGTGAGCTTGGTGTCAGACAGTTTAAGCATCGTCAATGACGGGGGGAAGGCCACGCCTTTGAGTGACTTGAGCGGAGTGGACTCCAGATCCCTGTGCAACACGATCAACGAAAAGTGAGGTCGTGTTCTCGTAAAACCTGGGAGTGGATGGCAGGCGAGTTCTTCACAGTGTTGTGACGTGGGAGGGAATCGCGAAATCAACTGCTATGAGCTTCGACTTGGCCATCGAGAACGTTGCCAGTCTTGCTGGAAGTTGAAAACCCTGTAGAGACGCGAGCTGCGTCGACGAAAAGTCCCTATGTGAAGAAGGAAAGCAGCTAAGTCACGCGTTTCATAGTGTCAGACCAAGATCGCACCAACTTACAACAGACTGATAGAGTCTGGGAGGACAATGCCGGCGACGGATGTCAACGAACTGCCCGATATATCTCTGGCCAACGAGCACGCAGAACACGGTCATCGTTAGGGCAGCGATCCTAAGCGACAACAATGCATTTGGAGGCACTTACAGACTAGGCAAAGTGCTCGGCAGCTTGATTCCCGCGAGTGAGGAAATCTTCCTGCACCCAGACCACAAACATCAGCACGGCGTTTCCATCCAACCTCGGAGACAACGACGATCGTACACGTCCGACATCCTGCTACCCGCCTTCGACAGATCCGCGCCGTGGGAGAGTGGAGAGGCACGCAGTGTTCTGAAAATTTTTCAATCAGACAGAGTATCAGTCCGTGCGTGGAAGTCCGCCAACACCACGACCGATTTCAAGAGCTCACAGGCTTGACGCATCCGCGGGAAGGCTGTCGATGCGTTCAATGTCGCTGCGCTGCGAGATGAAGGCGTTGTTGGGTGCTAGCGGCTCTTTCTCGACGAGGCAATTGGGGTGCACCACCCACGCGAGTTTCACGGGGTCCGTCTTGGAGGCCATGAGCGTCACCACCTCCGGCGCATTCTGGCCAGTCTCCTGGCACACCGCCGCGCGAGTGGCGTCCACGCCCAGCGCTAACAGCAGCGCCAACACCGACAGCATGACGCGTTCTGCTGCTTGCTGCCACGATACGCTGTACGTCGATCAATGCAACGCACAACGCACGGTACTACTAGTACAGTACTGTACTGTGGCGAGCGCTAGACACCACGCCATTGCGGAGACCGTGGCACCAAACGCATGGCGATCGTCACTGGATTCAACGGATGACTGCGTCCCACTCAGGTGATGCATGTTGGCGCCTGTCCGCTACGTAAATAGGCAGGTTGCGTGTCATGACGTTTAGTGCAAGGCACGATATGGTGCAATCACCGGATCTGACAGGCTATGAAATTATGCAATCCGGAGGCTTACATACCGTATTTTGGTTTCATAAATTTCATGAATCAACCCACCTATCCTGGCCATTTCAAGAAACATCCATGAAAGGCTTTGATTGATGTCCGTATCCGATTATAGAGGTTTCAGGAATCAGTCTGCTGACTCCAGGGCGGGCCAGTCACAACTTGTGACTGGCAGCTCGTGAGTCGTGAGTCGTGAGTTGGCGCCGCAATGCCGCTGCGTCTCCGTCTCGCGCTCGTCTCCACGGCGTCGTGGCTGCTGCTGCTGCTGCTGCTGCATGTACATCGACTCGTAGATGCCCAGGCCGTATGCGCCAACACGGGTTTGGTCTCACCCGACGTCATGACCCTGATGGTCTCACCCACGGCGAGTTACAATGGCTGGCTTGTCGGCCCGGACTGCGACTTTGAGGACGCGTACACAATGCGCGGCACGCTGTCCATAGTGAACAAAGGCGTCGAGCGCGTGGACAGCGTGCCGACGGGCCTCGGATTCTTGTGCGTTTTCTCGATGATTTCGCGATGTCGGCACCCAAAACTAACCTTTCTCTGACAGGGCACTCACGGGGAATCCATTGACACGCGGCGCGAACTTCTCCGGCATGGCCGGCAGCCTGTGAGAGGAATTCCCACCATGGAGCGTACTGTACGAGCAATTCACGACTGACCGATCTACTGTACGACGTGTGGTATGTGATGTTCAGGGCTATCAAGACGTTCTCGCCAAAGCTGCTCAGCAACATCATCCTCCCGAGATTCCCAGCCACCTCCTCTATGTGCGTCGCGTGTTTTGTATCAGAGGCGGAGAAGACGAAGCTGACGATCTATGTGTGTGTCTAGGACGCTAGCCGACAGCGCCTTCACGTCTCTCAAGGGCGTCGTCATTCCCGGCCTCCTGGACTCCATGTAAGGCCTCGTAGGAGCCTGGTCTGCTACTGTAGATATGCATCCCGTTTTCATTCATGGTATTCTGGATTGGTACCACAGGACGATCGAGCAGACGGCGCTCAAGTCGCTCAAGGGCGTCACACTTCCAAGTGCTTTGACAACTCTGTGGGTCTTCAGTGGAAGCGTCAGTGACGGAATCGGCTCAAACTGACTTGCATTTGTGTGTTGTTATCAGTATCATTCGAACAAGCAAGCTTACTGCCATCGACCTCTCCTTCCCCGCACTGCTCAGCAAACTGTACGTTGTGTCAGCGCTGGATTGTTGAGGTGTGAATCGGCTCAGCTAACTAGATTTCTCTGTTGCTGATGGCTGCAGTGAAATCTCCTCGTGTGCCATCACAAACCTCGATCGAGTCGTGTTGCCAGACTCGCTTCTCACACTGTACGCTGTGCTTTTCCTTGAAACTGGTTTCTTTTCATCCACGAGATCTAGGCTAATCTATGGCGTTTCACAGAGAGCTCGCAGGCAACCCCATCGCTTCGGTGAAGGGCGTCACGTGGCCTCAAACACTCCAATACCTGTAAGTGAGAAGTTTCACGTTGCTTGAGGAGAAGCTGTTCCGCGTTCTGACCCTCTCACGCGAATGCATAGTGGATTAGAAGGCAGCCCGCTCGTAGAATTCGAGATCCGCGAGTCCGATATCCCCATTTTCGACAGCATCACGACTCTTAAAGCGGATTTTTCCAAAGTCCAGTGCGCGGATCCGACAGCGAAGATAACGCAAGTCAAGTCCAAGAACTTATGTGTGATCAGCGGTGCGTGCGAATCGCAATTTAGCTGTTTGATATTGTCGCTGTGGCTAACACACTCTGATTCTCTTCTCCCAGACGCTCGCTATGAGACTTTGTACCGCAGTGCAGCCGCCAGTCCGACACCGAGCACGACACCGAAATCTAGTAAGAAACCTGCCAGCTCGAGTACGCCGACGACCACAGATGAGTCCGCATCATCAGACGAATCGAGTCCGACAGATGAAGAAGCTTCCTCGTCTCCGACCACAGACACAAACTCCGACTTGAAAGCCACTAGCGATGCGTCTCCGGGGACAACTGGATCAAAAGATGGAGGTGTCGCTTCCAACAACAACGACGGAGCGTCTGCTGCTACTCGTTCTCCTGCTCAGGCCGGTCTGTCGGGCAGTGGGAGCCAGTCGGTCACGATCACGACCGTCATCCAGAAAAAGTCCTCGTCAAATAGCACGATGGTGGCCGTCCTTGTCGTGCTGAGTGCCGTCATCGCGGTGCTACTTGGCATTTGTATCTACCGAGCTTGCGTCTTGTCGAAGAAGAAGAAGAAGAAGAAGAAGCGTGGCGCCAACTCGCCTGTTGACGACAAGTACATCAACGCGGACACACCAGGAGCCTCGATGCAACTACAAGCGTCCAACACCGTCACCACTGCGCCAGCTGAAGAATATCTCGCCAACGACGTGCGCAATGACAAGGTGATGCTCCCGTTCCGAATCCCACAGAAGGATGTCAAGCTGAGCAAGCGGATCGCCCGTGGTGGCTACGGTGTGATCTATCGCGCTGTCTACGAAGGGAGGGACGTTGCCGTGAAGCAAATGCTGCCTGGGACGTGGCATGACGATCGCACGCTCGCCAGTTTCATGGACGAGATCCGCTTGTGCGCGAGTCTCAGCCACCCCAAGATCGTCGCGTTTGTAGGCATCGCGTACAGCAGTCTGCGCGATATATCGGTCGTGATCGAGTTCATGCCCGGCGGCGATCTGCACGTGCTGCTGCAAAAAGAACAGGACAAGCCTCGTTCGGCTCAAGAATGGTCTTCGACTTGGACGGCTTCTCACGTGAAATCCAAGGCCTCCATCGGTCAGGACGTGGCGGAGGCAGTCGGGTATTTGCACTCGCGCGATCCTCCGATCCTCCACCGTGATCTCAAGGCCCGCAACGTGCTACTCGATCGTGAGGGAAACGCCAAGCTGAGTGACTTTGGTATCAGTCGTGAACTGTTGATCGACCAAACGATGACGAGCGAGATCGGGACGGCCGCGTGGATTGCGCCAGAGGTGCTACGGGGTGCTCGGTACAGTGAAAAGGCCGACATCTACTCCCTGGGTGTGCTTCTAGTGGAGCTCGACCGATGCCAACACCCATACGCTGGTGAGCCAGTGCTTCAGCGAGGTGTAGCAAACCAAGTAGGGGGCGACAGTGCTATCAAGCCCAGTACGATGAGCAACATCGCGCAGAAGAATACGCAGATCGCAGTGCTGGTGAGCACAGGCAAGTTGCGTCCTTCCGTCTCGAGTGAATGCCCAAGCCCAGTAGTGACGCTGGTCGCGCGGTGTCTGAGCTTTGATCCAGCTGAGCGACCGTCCGCGATAGAAGTGTCGAATGTGCTCAGTGCGTTCGCTCAAGGTACTGCATAGTCAATAGACTCTTGACTCAATAGAAGGCGGACAATTGCTTTTTCTTTTGCGATACTATGAGTATTTTCAAGAAGTGCTTTGGTTAGTTTTACTCGTGTATGTCTCTGATGTCACGTATGTCGGCTGCTACTTGGGCCGCACTAGGACGGTTATTGGCGTTGAGATTTAGACACTTGGCCACCAGAGCCGCCACTCGTTCTGGACACGAACTCGACACCGCCGGCCGCAGAGTTCCTGCACTCACTTGGACTGCAATCTGGATGTTCTTCTGCGCGATCTCACTCGACGACGTAGTCGCAGCAGTTGGGTTTCCTTGTGTGGCGACCACGGATGCAAATGGATGGCAGCAACAATCCAATTCGACGAGCAGAACACCAAACGCGTAGATGTCGGCCTTGTCGGAGTGTTCTTCCCCGAGAAGCATCTCAGGCGCGATCCACGCGACGGAGCCGCTCTCACCACGCATGGTCTCGTCTACAGAAGCCGTACGATTGATGGTAAACGAGTCGAGCTTGGCGTTGCCCTTGTGGTCCAGTTGAACGTTGCGAGACCGAAGATCGCGGTGGAGGATCGGTGCGTTGAATGCGTGGAGGTATTCGAGTGCCTCCGCGATGTCGAATGCAATCGAGGCCTTGCTGTTGATGTCCCCCGCGGTCCACGGTGCAGTCCAGGCACAAGCTTCGATAGGCTGCGGCTGGCTATAGAGCAATGCTTCCAAGTCGCCTCCAGGCATGTGCTCGACGATCGCAGACAGGTCGTGGTCGCTGCTCCACGCGATGCCGACAAACGACAGGATCTTGGGGTGGTCCACGCTTGCACACATCCGGATTTCCTCCATGAAGCACGCTACGACTGTCGCCTCGTCACTTGATGACGCCTGGATACGCTTCACAGACACATCTTTGCCTTGGAATACTCCGCGGAAGACGTCACCAAAGCCCTGACGTGCGGTCTGCTCCTTGAGCACGATGTCTTGTTGCTTGATGCGGTACGGAAGTAGCAGTTGATCATTGCGGACGTCGTTGGAGACCGTCAATCGCGATACTGTAGCTGTTTCGGACGCGCCCTTGGAAGACGCCAGCCACGCAGTCGATGTGGTGGGAGTGTCGAGCGAGTCGTAGTGGTCCTCAATAGACTTTCCTTGCTTTTTCGATCGAGCAAAGACTGCACGGACAACAAAGCCGGTAACCAGCAGTGCCAACACGACACCAGCCACGACCACGGCGACCACAACTGCTTTGTCCATGGATGCACCGACTTGAACGACGTTGGTTTGCTCGGTGGACGTTCCAGGAGTCTTGGTTTGGAGTGCCAATTGCGTGCCAGGCGCGGTCGAGTTGGTACGATGAACAGGCTTTGACGCGGTTTTGGTTGCAGAAGGTTGTGAAGTGGACTGAGATTGCGGTGCCGTCGAGCTTGGCGACTGTGTTCGAGGACTATGTGGACTCGGTACGCGCGTCTTCTTGCCACTTTTTGTTGGCAGAGTTTCTCCGTCTCCGACTTCATCCTCTTCCATGGATCCAGAAGCGGCTTGTGATCCGTTTGGCACGTCAGTAGGATCCGACTCGTCGTCGTCAGAAGCACTTGAGCCATTGTCGACTGGTCTTGTTGTGGAAGCGGACGTCTTCATAGCGCCATAGAGTGTGTCAAAGCGTTCATCTAGTACACACGGTGGAGCACGAGTGAGTTAGGAACCGCAAAAACAGGGATCTACCGGAGAGCAACAGTACTCACCACTGATGACACACATCTTCCACTCGTTGTACCCGCCCACTGTGGTGAGCGTGCCGGTCGGGTCCAAGCAAACGCCCGCGGACACGTTCAAGTAGAACCCCCCAGGCGGTGTCATCGACCCGAGCTTGTCGAAAATCGTGACGTCTGACTGGCGAATCTCGAAGGTGGTCACCGGACGATACTCTGAGCTTCTACACTCGCGATCGCACGGACTCAGTAAACACACCCGGACTCAAGCCAATTGGCATCGGGGTTTTGTTACGTACATTGCGACCAACGAGCTGGGCCACCGGATCCCTCGGACATGTTTGGCCTTGGAATCACTGCAACAGAACAAACATTGAGTGCTAACTCGAGGACAGGATCACTTTGCTCGACACTTCACTTACAACCACGCCAGATTGCTCGGTAGCTCGATCCGCTCGAGGACTTCGGTTGAAGGGTTCATCAAGAACCTGAAACCACACAGTACAGTTCCGTCAATGCCACACCAACTGAACTCGCTCATGGGATGGTTGCTGAACGTACAGTTTCGTGAGCTTCGCCGGGAAGACAATGTCTTTTTCAGGCGCCGCAGTCTCGAGTGTCCTGATCAGCACAACCACGGCACAGTGAGTACATATTGGATATCGCAGCAGGAAGACATCGCCGACGCAGGGGCTCTTACAGTTGCTTGATGGTGGACGGAAACTTGACATTCTTCAGCGAAGTGATCGACAAACTTTCGATGGACCTGTGACCGAAAGCGTATAGGCAGGAAGATCACACGGTTAGTGAGCTCATTCATTGATGAAGCAAGACTGCCAGCGTCGATACGTACAGATCGGAGAGAAAGGGCGGAAACTTGGCATTCTCGATGGACGAAAGAGCTCCTTGATGAATATATCTGCAAGTTTATCGGGTCAATCAACGAGGCAGTAGCGTTGCAAGGCGAGGCAAGTATACGTACAACGAACGCAGACTGTCTGGGAAAATGACGTTGTCCAGCGATTGCAGCGGCGATGTGATAGATCTGTGTTTGCCATTATAAAATGTGTTAGGACCGTGGATTGTCCAAGAACACGCGATACGCGCTTACAGTTGGGCCAGCTTTGGTGGAAAAGTCACGTTAGCCAACGTGGTGAGCGCCGCCGCAGACAAAAAGCTGGGAGGCAACAGTAGAAACCATTTGTCAGAGTATCTTCTGCTTCGACAGGTCAGCAGTTGAGACTCACAAGTCTTGCAAACCCGCTGGGAAAACCACTTTGCTGATCGACGCGAGTTTTGGGCTGTTTATGGTTCTGAGTATATCGTTGAAAAGCATTGTGTCAGGACAAGCTGTTCGGAATCACTACCGGTATCGCAAAGTCGTTCCTCACGTACATGATTACCAGCTTTTCGGGGAGTTTCACATTGTCGATTGACGTGACCAGAGCACTGGAGACGTGCCTACAACGAACCACAGTGCCGAATGTCAGCGTCCGGGTCCATTCAAGATAGAGGGAGAAAGAGAGAACGCGTGCACTACATTTCTGTGACGGAGCTGGGGACGACCAACTTGTTGATCAGCTCTGGCGAGAACTCGGACAAAGACCTGACCGAACATGAGCAGGAAACGTGAGTGATAGCGATCACACGCGTATCACCGTATCCAACCAACGTACAATGTCTTTAACTGAGTCGCCGCCGAGAAGTCAGCACCGAGACTCAACGGCTCCGCCAATGATCTAGAAAACCAAACACGCACAACACGTCGGTTACTATGAAGGAAAGCGTGAGTCAGTAAGGCGACGGCAACACTCACATGGAGACAACATTCGGCACCATGCTGGCCACGCGCTGGATCCCCTTGGAGTACAAGGTGAGGTAGCCTGTCGTGGCATCCACGGCTTCGACCTGGCAGTCGGGGTTAACGATCCATCCTTCGGTCAGCGGTCGCGTCTTGGAGACCGTGAACGTGACCACATCGGGCGCCGGGTCTCCGGTCTCCGCACAAATAGGAGCTGTTGCGGCGTCCACAGGCGACCATGACGGCGTCGCGGCCAGCAGCCACACCAGCGTGAAGATCGCGGTAAGCATTGTATCTACGTCTCGATGTTTGTGGCGGTGTCGACGAATGACTGGGGGCTCCGCAAAATGAGCAGCTCGCCGTCCATGGGCCATCGGGAATTCATTCGTCACAACTCGACGAGGAGCTAGATACTGTAAAATATGATATTGCAGCCTATTCGCGACAGTACATCATGGGCATGTCAACCTATTTTGAGTTTCCGTATACCTGTATACATCAATACCTGACTGCACTCGATACTTAACCCACGCTAATGGAGATGGGCTTGAGGGACTCACTTGAATAATTCACCTGTGCAGAATTCAGTCGCCGGGGATCACACGACGCCAGGCGCGCATGGCCACTCCTCAGTCAGTGGAATCACCGAGTGACCAGACAGACCACGACAATGGCCGCAAGCGTAAGGAAGAGATGGCGGCGCGGCCGTCCGCTGCTGCTGCTGCTGCTGCTGGTCGTGAGTGCGGGCGCCGTCCACGCGGCGGTGTGTCCGCTGACCGGCGACCCGGCGCCGGCCGTCGTCACGCTCATGGCCTCGAAACGCAACCCGGCGACCGACGCGTGGGTCGTGCGGCCCGATTGCCACGTCGACGTGGAGCCCCTAGACGGGGGCCAGTTGATGTTCACGCGTGAAAACCTGGAGCGCGTCGACAGTGTTCCGTCGGCCGCAACCTACGTGTGAGTGAGTTTGAGAAGCGCCGAAGCTCGTGCATACGTAAAGTGATTGTTGTTGGGATTCTCTTCCAGGAATTTACACCCGCATACGCTGTCGCGTGGGGCGGACTTGTCGACTGCAAGCAAGCTCAAAAACCTGTAAGCCCGCTACTCTAATGATGTGATCGTGTCGACTCGCCACTTAAAACTCGGAGCTTTTCTTCATAATGTGCAGGATGATATCGTCCGCATCGACCGACCTCGCCTTGCCCAGTTCTTTGACAGAGATGTAAGTACAGTCTGTCTGCAAGCCTAGAGACCAATGGGTGGTATTGAAGCATCCACTCATCATCTTGCTCCCTTGCGTAGACACATCTACGAGAGCCCTCTTACATCAATTGCGGATGTCACTTTTCCCGCCAGTCTTCAGAAATTGTACGAGATGCATCTAATGAGGAAGGCACCATGCTACAAGGCTCACAAAGTGTCTGTTGACTTACACAGAAGCGTCACGTTGACTCCACTCAAGTCACTCCGGGGCGTGAAACTTCCTGCGGCGTTGGAAACGCTCTACTTGGAGAAGAACCAGCTCACGTCAATCGACGGTGTCTTCCCTCCACAGCTCACGACGTTGTACGTCCCTCACCCACACCCTGCCGATCGATTCAAATGAGCTAACGTGACATGCTCCGTGATTGACAGAGAAATCCACTCCAACGCCATTTCAAAGATTGAGCGAATCACTTTGCCGAGCTCCCTCGAAACAATGTAAGTGGTTTCGGCACCACAAGGGGATGTGTGCGCAAAACCTCACTGAATGAAGTTGTATTTGTGTCATCAAGTCGGCTCCGAGACTGCGATATCACGTCGGTGAGAGGCGTCAAGTGGCCTCAGTCTATGAAAACAATGTACGTTTCCCTGTTTTTTACTTTCCCTCGTTGGATTCGTGGCTGAGCTTTTCTACCACAGTTCACTTGACGGAACAATCGTGAATTTCGAGATCCAAAGGTCCGATCTCCCGACACTTAAGAAAGCGGCTCAAGGGCTCTTTGTTGACGTCGTGCAGGCGACGTGCGCGGACTCAACGGCTGAAATTGCTGTCGTGATGGGGAAGCGGCTCTGTGTTATCAGCGGTATGTACAGCAATGCAAATGATGCAAAAAAGGATCGCACCAAAGGATGCTAACGCGTGAGTTGTGGAACAGACGAGCGCTTTGACGCCGTGTACGTGAGCGGCAACGGCATCACACCCAACGCACCGACGACCTCCAAGCCAACTGACACATCCGCAACTCATCCTACCGACAAAACGATGAGCCCGACACCGGATTCAGAGGGCAACACTGGAGACGGAAGCAAGTCCACCGACCCCAGCAGCTCACAAGGCGGCGATACGAGCTCATCACGTGGTGCCGTGCATTCGACTGGTGCAAATGGCGGCAGCAATCAAACCACGGCTAGCGAGACCAGCTCGTCTTCTGAAGACCAGAATGAGAGTCAAGGATCGTCGTCAGGCTCACGATTGGGATCGCGCTCACCACGAGGGAGTGGACCAACCTCAAGTACGACTACTATAACGTTGACGAAGTCTTCCTCCAGCGTTCCAATGGTGGTCGGAGTCTGTGGTGGCATCACTGCATTGATTCTCTTGCTGTGGGTACTGCGATACTGCTGCTCACGTGCATCTTCAGAGAAGGATGGGGAAGAAATGGACGACAACTTAGAGACCGGTTACAAATCCGTCTCGACTCCCATCGTGATCAACACAAACCGAAGCATGTCCGGCGCCTACAATTCGTATCGAAGTAACGACGTTCGCAATGACAAGGCGCTCATTCCGTTCCGCATCGAGCAGAGCGACCTTCCATTGGGCTCACTTATCGCGAAGACCAACTCGTCAGTGATTTACAAGGCAACTTTTCAAGATGAAAATGTCGCTGTCAAGCAGCTTCTCCCTGGTGTGTGGGAGTTCGACGACAAACTCCGTCGTTTCATGGACGAGATCCGCACCTGCGCGAGTCTGGAGCATCACAAGATCGTCGCGTTTGTGGGAATTTCGTGGAGCAGTCTGCGAGATCTGTCTGTCGTGATGGAGTATATGCCCCTTGGCGATCTCAGCACGCTTCTCTACAACCAGCAAGACGAACCCAAAACCCAAGAATGGTCGGAGATGTGGACACGAGCAATCATTAAGAGCAAGGCTTCCATCGCCCAGGACGTTGCCGAGGCAGTCGTGTACCTCCACTCGTTCAAGAACCCGATACTACACCGTAACCTGAAGACTCGCAACGTTCTTCTGGACAACGAAGGTAACGCTAAGCTCAGCGGCTTTGGCATCAGTCGCGAATCCACAATGGACGACACAATGACAGGAGAGATCGGTACAGCAGCGTGGGTGGCGCCTGAGGTGTTCCGTGGCGAGCGGTACGATGAGAAGGCTGACATCTACTCACTCGGTGTACTCGTGGTGGAACTCGACCGGTGTCAGCATCCATACGCAAGTGAGGCGGTCTTGCAAGGTCGCGGCGTCCAGCAACCTGTGGCTGCTCCAGGTCAGCGCATCGTCCACCACGTCGCCCACAAGAACACGCAGATCGCAGTGTTGGTGAGCGCGGGCAAGTTGCGTCCGTCAGTCTCCAGCGAATGTCCCGATCAAATCGCGTCGGTGGTGACGAAGTGTCTGAGTTTTGACCCAGCGGATCGACCAACATCGCTGGAAGTGTACTACGGACTGCGTCAAGCGCGGAAAGCGCTCGAGCAGAGATAGATCCAAATGAAAAACAAACACTCGTCCTCTATTGTTTATAACAGCCTTGTACTTGTAGATGCTATCAGCTTGGCGGCCTGCAAAATCAGCAAGCCAAGACCGAAAGTCAATGTGACTCATCGACGTCTGCCACGATCGACGCAGAGTCGTTGAGAGGGTTAACGCGGGTGACACGACGCGCGCGTCAGATACGGTACACTAAGGCTGAGGATGCCAGTGTGGTCTTGTCGCCAACAGCCTACGTACTTCAAATTGCGGTTCCCATTGCAAACGCACCACGTTTGAGTCAACGTCGTTGACGTTGAAGTGCACTCACTATCTTGGCGACAACATACCTTGTTTTATACATCTGGCCATTATCCCACCTTGATTTGAGTATCCTCGGTAGAACCTGTGAAAGTTGGTTGGGACTGTCTTTATCGCACGGTGTTTTCTATGTACACGGATTCCGCTTGATCTTCTCCAAATATCTCTCAGGCTGAGTCTCAAGCCTTGAGTGAAGGCTCGACGCCGTGGCTGGGAACTCGAGTGCAGGACACGATGACACTGTGTTCAGCTCCAAGTCAGCGCCTTTCGAATTGACGCACCTTCTCTGTGCGGCGCCTGTGTACTGTACAGAGTTTTGGACTTCACAACAGCGAACCGTGCCGTTTTCGCAGTGACGAAGTGATTTTTTCGCTGCGACCAGACTCTGGCTCTGGACTCCAGGGCCCATTTTGCGATCGCAGTTGTCCGGACATGGCGTTGTCGACGAAGATGTCGCTGTCTGTGTATGTCGTGTCGTGGCTGAGTCTGGCGTGGTGCTTGCTGCGTCTGCATGGCGCCCACGCTGCGATTGTGTGTCCGAACACGGGCCGCGTGTCCCCCGACGTGCGCACGTTAATCGCGGCGCCAGATATCACAGCCGACTACACGGCGTGGATTCTTGGGCCCGATTGCGACAAAGAGATCGTGAATCCGTCGGGCGCGGAAGGATATATGCCCATATCCTACAAAGGAATTGAGCGCGTGGAAAGCATCCCGAGATACGTCATAGTGTACGTTGGCGTGAAAATTAGCTGACTTGTTACTCGTCTCTAATTCGTTGGCTGGTTTTGTGGATCTCCAGGCAACTGATAGGGAATCCGCTATCGCGAGGCGGCAACTTCACGGCATCCGGCAACATGTACGATACCAAGCGAACCAGGGCGCTTCCGATGTCGTTCATTGTTCCTTAATATTTCGCTGTGTTTCCGCAGCCACCTCGAGAGCTTTTCTCTAAACGGGCTCAGCAACTTCATCTTGCCGAAATACGTGTAAGTATCGACAACACTGTGTTTGTGATTACACGCTGTCTGACTCTGTTGGTTATGATCAGATCACTCATCGACGTACCCTTGACGTCGCTCAGCGGGGTGCCGTTACCTGCCGATGTCGCCTCCGTGTAAGTGGTCCTGGCAGAACTCCTGTCTCCCGTGTGAGGATTGCCTTTTCACGTTCAGTACGATTTTCTTTACGAAGGCGACTCGAGCAAACGCCACTGAAGTCGCTAAAGGGAGTTAACCTCCTTTCAGACCTCACAGAATTGTATGTCACACCAGAAGTCGCCCTGCAAGAATTCGAATGGAAACTTATTGGTCGAATATATTGGTATTTCTTAGGCGTGTCTCTACCAGCAAGATTACGGCTATCGACATCCCGCTGCCACCACTTTTGACATCCTTGTGAGTCTGCTCACCACACTGATGCATCATGGTGCTTGACTGAGTGTCTCTTCGTTTGTCCCGCCAGCTCTCTCACAGGATCTCCGATTGCGAAGCTCGAGCGAATTCTATTCCCCGAATCGTTGGATACGATGTGAGTACCCGCTTTCGCACTCTCAACTTCAATCGCTGACAGTATTTCTATGTCAAAGGGATCTATCCGGCAACAAGATATCAGTCGTGAAAGGCATCACCTGGCCATCAAAACTTGGTTTTTTGTAAGAGTGCTATTGTGGTATGATCACCGAGGAGCTGTGAATTGACCTCGGATGCGTTGCACATAGAGACCTGACGGACAATCCGCTCGTCGAGTTCGAAATTCGGGAGTCCGACGAACCGCTCTTCGACATTCTACAATTTTTTATTGGAGAGTTTTCGCAAGTCAGATGCACTCAACCAACGGCGACGTTGAAGCAAATCAACTCCCAGAACGTGTGCGTCATCAGTGGTGCGTGTGCTTTTGTCACGATCTGCTTATCGACATCAGTTCGACTGATTCTTATTGTTACCCCAGACGAACTATTCGAGTCTCTCTACGCCACTCCGATCAGTTCTGCCCCAACCACCGGAGACGGTTCGACTCTAACTCCGAGACCTCGGGCAACACGTCAACCAGCAACAAGTATGAATGGCTCTGTTGCGTCGCCTGGTGACGACGAAGCGAGCGCACCTGGTGAAGAAAATTCTCCAGCCACTTCTTCGGAAACTCCTACGAGTAATGGCGTCGACACTCGCGTGTCAAGTTCCAGAAACGGAGGTGGTCAAGCGAACAGTAGTGAAGCGACTCCATCCCTCTCACCAACGCAATCGAATTTGGATGAGAGCGGTAGCCAGCCAATCAGCAAGACGACCATCATCGAGACTGAAGCAGCGTCCGACCGCACAGCAACGACCATATTTGGCACAGTTAGTGGTCTCATTGCCGTCGTTCTTGCAGTCTGGTTCTACCGCGCGTGCTTTATGGGGAAGAAAAGGAAATACCAAGGTGACACAATGGACGGCAAGTACATCCGCGCCGAAACGCCACACACCTCCAACGTGGATGCCGGCACGCGGTCCGAAGAGTTTCTCGCCAACGACGTTCGTGTCGATCAGGAGATTCTTCAGTTCCGCATCGCGCAGAAAGACGTCAAGCTGAGCACGCAGATCGCCCGAGGCGGTTATGGGGTCATCTATCGAGGTATCTTCGACGGGAAGGACGTCGCCGTGAAGCAAATGCTGCCAGGGACATGGCATGACGACCACACGCTCTCCAACTTCATGAACGAGATTCGATTGTGTGTGAGCCTCAACCATCCCAAGATCGTCCCGTTCGTGGGTATTGCGTACAGCAGTCTGCGCGATTTGTCCGTTGTGATCGAGTTCATGCCTGGCGGAGATCTACTTGCTCTTCTTCAGAAGCAAAAGCAAGCGCACCGCTCAGCGCAAGATTGGACCAGGCCATGGACATCCTCGCAAATACAGTGCAAGACCTCCATCGGTCAGGACGTGGCGGAAGCAGTGGCGTATTTGCACTCACTCGAAACTCCGATCATCCACCGCGATCTCAAATCCCGGAACGTGCTGCTCGATCTCGAGGGAAATGCCAAGCTCAGTGATTTCGGGATCAGTCGTGAGGTTTCGATCGACGAGACCATGACAAGCGAGGTCGGCACTGCTGCGTGGATCGCCCCTGAAGTTCTACGCGGCACCCGTTACAGTGAGAAAGCTGATGTCTACTCGCTGGGGGTACTGCTCGTAGAGCTAGATCGATGCCAACACCCGTACGCTGACGAGTCTCTCATCCAAAGGAGTTCTGCTCAAGTTGCGATGAGTATCAAGGAACGCACGATGAGTGACATCGCACAAAAGAATACGCAGATTGCTTTGTTGGTGAGCACGGGCAAGTTGCGACCCTCAGTCTCGAGTGATTGTCCCCGGGAGATCACTTCGCTGGTGTCAAAGTGTCTAAGTTTCGATCCAGACGCCCGGCCATTGGCAGCAGATGTAGCCACTTCATTGCGGGAGTTTGCGCGCGGTTGAGGAGGCATCGCGTACTTGTGTTGTGTCGCCGATAAAAGCAAAATCGAAGAATTTGTAGCTGCATTGATTTTTCTATGAAGCACTCACGGAATGTTGGCGGCAACACGAATGTTCGAAACGGATATCGATGCACGATGATTTTATCATGACATGTTGTGCCCATTGAATCAGGTAGGACCTCGAGACGAATCTACTACTCTCTCAGCGGTAGAACGCCAGTGCTCATGCATTTTTCTTCCATGAACATGTGGAAGCTGCCACTACTGCGCGCCTCGAATCTTCCTCAACGCCTCGTACACTTCGTTTGCACTGGGGCGATCGGCGCTGATGAAGCTAGTGCATTTTGAAACAAGAGCCGCCACCGGCGCTGGGCAGTGACTGGACACTCTTGGACGCAGCTCCCCAGCACTCACTTGGATGGCAACCTGAATATTCTTCGTGGCAATCTTGTTCACGGCCACACGCTGGAAATCGTCATCTCCATTGGATGCCGAACCTTCAGCCGAGTACGGAGAGCGGCAACGATCGAGTTCAACCAGCAGCACTCCAAAAGCGTAAATGTCCGCCTTGTCGGAGTGCTCATTGCCCAGCAAAACTTCAGGGGCGACCCAAGCAGCAGATCCCATCTCGCCCCGCATCGTCTCATCCACAGAGTTATTGCGATTGATTGCGAACGCGTCGAGCTTGGCGTTGCCATGCTCATCAAGCATGACACTGCGAGCTCTGAGGTCGCGGTGCAGGATTGGAGTCTTGAATGCGTGCAAATACGCAAGCGCTTCCGCCACGTCCAGGGCAATCGATGTCTTGTTCTTGATCTGCGACTTCGTCCAAGGCTCTGACCAGTCGACGGGTTCTGGTGGTTGGGGTTGGCTGTGAAGAAGAGTCTCAAGGTCACCACCAGCCATGAGTTCGACGACTGCTGCGAGCTCGTGCTGGTTACTCCAAGCGATGCCGACAAACGAGACAATCTTGGGGTGTGCCAAGCCGGCGTACATTCGAATCTCGTCCATGAAGGCGTTCATCGTGCGCTGGTCAGAGCTGTGCGTGGACTGGATGCGCTTGACAGCCACGCCTTGACCGTGATAAGAACCGTGATAGACTGCACTAGCTCCAAGCTTCGTAACCTGTGTCTTGAGAACGAGGTGTTCCTGCTTGAGGTGGAACGGAAGCAGCAGCTTCTCGGTGCGCACATCGTTGGGTGTGAGGGTGGGTGCCCCCAGGTGTGATGAATCTTGCTCGGATGACGGGAACTGGTTCGTGCTGGTATTGGGTGTCTGGAGTGATTCATAGTCGACTTTGCTTGACTCTCCTCGTGATGGGGACGAGGCGCATGCACGGAATGCGCAAGCAGTCAGCATCATGAACAACACGGCACCAGCGACTGCGGCGGCAATTATCATCGTCTTTCCGAGTGGAGTCTTCACGTGAATTACTTCCGTTGTCTCGCTGGTGCTGGGGCCATTCGACGTCGTTCCGGACTGCGTGCCAGCGTGCGTTGAATCAGATCGACGAGTGGATTGAGGGTTTTTGTTTGAATCCGTTGTAGCCGATGACTGTGAGCTTGATGTTGACGATTCTAGAGATCCATTCGTCTTCGAGTTTGCGCTCGGCTTGCGCGTGGCCTTGCTGCTGCCTGGTATCACAATAGTCTCACCATCGGTAGGAGCGGCAGATCCAGACCCTGAGTCCTCAATCGATCCCGAAGGCGCTTCGGTTGGAGATGTTTCATCATCGTCATTGTCAGCGGCTTCTGGACCACTGGTACTTGGTGGCACAGCATTGGGATCGCCGTAAAGAGTCTCGAAGCGTTCATCTGTCCATGCACGTAGAATGAGAACCAGCCAGACTGGAAAGCAATGCCATTGATGTCATCTCACCGCTGATGACGCACATCCACCATCTCGTTGGCTGATTGACCATGGTCAGGATGGCCGTTGGGTCGGTACAATTTGGCTTGGGTTCCTCTGCTGGAGGATATGCGTGCGCGAATTTCATCCTCTGGAATATTGGGAGGTCCGTCTGTCGAATCTCGAAGTTGTTGTAGGTTGCTTGTGATCTATATTCACAGTCACTCAGTAAATCACACGACTGACAGGTTCACAATCCGCCAGCACGTACATCCTCAGGATACTGCGCGGCCACTTGATGCCCCTCACAACGGCTGTGTCGCTCAAGTAGAATTCGCTTCACCAACAGCAATCGCTAGTCAGTCACTCCGAAGCCAACCGATACGAAAGCGAAATACAATCACTTACAAGTACGTGAGCATGCTTGGAAGGCTGATTCGCTCGAGGGTCTCTAAACGCTTGTTGTAGTTCGCCACATTCCTGGAAAGCATCCGATAGATCAGCAAAAAGATCACGGGAAGTGTTCACGCCTGCAGTTGATGTGAGAGGAACCTACAAGCTGGTGAGCTGGTCTGGTATGGCGAAGTCGATGTAAGACAGATTCGTCCACACATTCCTTTATGTCGACAACATGATTAAAAAAACAAGTCAGTTGTGCCAGAATGCCATAGTGGCTGGTTGAAGGAACGAGACTCACAGTATCCTCAGTCTGGGAGGGAATTTAGCCCTTTTCAGCGACTTGAGTTGTTCACTTTCGATAGTCCTAAAGGGAAAA
Organism: Pythium coloratum; assembly: GCA_023337545.1. Taxonomy (NCBI): domain Eukaryota; phylum Oomycota; class Peronosporomycetes; order Pythiales; family Pythiaceae; genus Pythium; species Pythium coloratum. The sequence goes on from JAADXE010000008.1 coordinate 36,669, forward strand.
AAGCACCCACGTTCAGTTACGAAGAGTGAATCATCCGTTTATCATGTCCGAAAAAATCACGAACAGCGAGTATAGGTATGGAGGAAATGTGACGTCGTCGATAGACTTCAGAGAGGTCGTCGTGAGCTCCCTGCGTGCGAGATATGCAAGATGCATCAGCCAAACGAGGATTACCCGAGCTCCTCCAATCACAAGACTTACAGATTTTGGAGATTTTCCGGAAACAGCGCTTTGTCGATCGTTGTAAGACCCGCACCACCGACCAATCTGCATCACCATATACGTTAGAGGCTTACTTGCATTCGTGGTACGCAGACCGCGCGTACAGGGTTGTGAGGTTCGCAGGAAACTGTGCCTTGTCAATCGACGTCAATGAGGATCCCTCCAGTGACCTGCGTCCACCGAGCATGAGAAGAGGTATGTACTGATCGATCGCTGATACACTTACAATGATTGCAGATTCTTTGGGAAGATCACTCGGTCGATCGATTGGATGGACGAGAATTCCAGCGAACTAAGTTTTCAACGAGTCAGCTGGATGCCTTGAATAGCCCAGCATCGCAAGGGTTGGAGACTCACAGCCGCTGGAGACCCTCGGGAAGCTTCACCTTGTCAATGGACGACACGGGGCTGCCGCGAATTCCCCTGGGCATCGACACGCACCGACAAGTCAGTCCGAGACGTGGACCCACGCTAATGAAGCCATGCATTGCCAACCCACAAAGACAGAAGCGAAGCGGGGAGTACGAGGTTGTCTACGACTTGGGCTGACGCCTGAAGTATGTCTCTGTCCATCGTTGCAATCCACGATCAGGTTAGAATGCCCAGGGCGACAAGAGTTGAGTGATGGCTGCTGCCGCGTACAGGTCCATCAATTTCGTCGCTGCAGAGAAGTTCGCGCCGCGGGATAACGGGTTACCCGAAGAGTACCTACTCACAGGGAGTCACACGTGAGCAATGATCAATTTTGTAGACTATGCCATACGTAGAGGGGTGTTGAACTTACATCGCATTGCTCACAGCCGAAGGCACGCTGACCACGCGCTCAATGCCTTTGTACGAAAAATCGAGACTGCCCGAGTCCCAGACGGTGAGTATCTCGACGCCGCAGCTCGGCTGGACCACCCATCCTTCCATCGCCGGGTTGGTCTTGGACGCCATGAAGGAGACCACCGTGGGCGGCGCCTCGCCCGTGATCGGACACGTTTTGGGCGTCGCGCATGCTGTGGGCTTGACTACCACCAGCACCAAGAACACGCACAGCAGCCACGCGATCGCCTTGCGCATTCTCGAAACTTTCTTGGTCCTCACTGAAGACTCGTCGCTCGATGTGTCCAGACGATTATGAATGAAAACGAGAGTGCGCACCGTGCACGTGACACTGGACGAGCTGACAGAGTACAGACAGGACAGACAACTGCTTTCAATCACGAAGAAAGTCTGAAGGGTCCTCAATACACTTGAAACCTACCAATACCGATGACGTGTCAAGCTGGGTATCTGCTTCTAACAATCTTTCCTTTAAATCTTACAAACCAATAAAGATATATCTCGTCGAAAAATCCAGCGATGGAGATGGTATCTCCATGTGTAACGCGAACGGTTGGAATGGCCGAAGCCTGACAGCCTGAAGCTGCCGCCAGCTTCACCAGCGGGTTTGTGGGTTGCGGGGAGATGATGACCTTTTGAAAAAGTGCTTTGCCCACACAGCTCGGATCCTCGTTTCCACAAAGCAACATGCTGCTGCTGAGGCTGCTGGTGCTCCTCGTACTATGCGTGGACGCCGTCGCGGCGCGCTTGTGTGAACTGACTGGCGAGAACGCGCCGGAAGTGGTCACGGTCATGGCGTCCAAGATCGATCCGGACAATCAGCTGTGGATCGTCCGGCCGAATTGTGAGGTTGATGTCACCATTCTAGGAGCCTCTCCATCGTTCACCTCCCAACGCAGCGATATTGAACGCGTGGACAGCATACCGACTAAAACGAATACTTTGTGAGTACGCTATTTTTAACTACTGGGAGACTGCGTGCTCACGTTCTCGCGATGCGTGTTTATTGACAAATTCCTCTTTCCGCTTAGCTCTCTTCCACTCGCTCCTCTCTCGCGCGGTGCTGACTTCTCCAAGGCACCAAACTTGCACGATTTGTACGATAACTGCCGTGCTTGATGCTCTTCGTGCGAACTAATGAGTTTTGTGCGCAGGAAAATCAAACGATTTGCGGATGTTGTACTACCAAGTGCATTGATCACACTGTAAGTTTCACTCGGTACCTATGGAGAAGTCGTGTGATTGGGCTGACAGGGCTCTTGCTGGTGACGAATAGGGATGTATCTGGCAGCTCGCTAACCTCCATCTCGGGGGTGAAATTCCCGGAAAAATTGCTGAGCCTGTGCGTTATTTACGAGTTCGTTGCCATGGCTATCCAGAGCGATTTTGATGAGTTGCTGACCAATTCTCTGCAGCGATCTCTCGTCAACCCAGCTCACATCACTTCAGGGAGTGATACTGCCTAACGGTATTTCTGAACTCGTGCTGTCAAACACGAAGATCACGGCGATTGACTTCAAACTTCCGTCCCAACTAAGGGAATTGTGAGTATTTTTCGATTATCTGCAAAGCATGCTGACGTTAACGCATCTCTGTCCTCATGATTGATGTAGAGATCTATCGTCTTCGCCACTCAAGTCGCTGAAGGGTGTGGTGTTTCCCCCTCTTGTCAGCTTCCTGTATTTGGAACACACCGCACTGACGGCGATCGACTTCACGACCTATCCGGCACGCCTATCCGGCTTGTAGGTTTCCTTGCACTTCTTTGGATCACATGGCCTGTATCTCATACGGTGCTTTTTCACAAACAGGGTTCTCGACTATAGCACGATATCCAAGATCGAACGAATCACGATACCAGACCAGATCACCTTCATGTTCGTTACTCGACCTCAACCCTGATTGACTGCGTTTTCATCCGATCGATTAATCGCTCTTGTGATGCTTAGCTCATGTAGATCTTGTGGTCTCACCACCGTGAGAGGTGTCAAGTGGTCCCGCTCGTTGGCGAATTTGTCAGTGATGCTGCACACGATTGACACCATGCTTCTGTTCGTGCTCGCTGACGTATTTGGGTACTTGGCAGGTGGTTGGATGGGAATCCCATCAGCAACTTTGAGGTTCGTCGATCCGACCTCGCAGTTCTGAAAAAAACGACATTTACCGGCGAGGTCATCCAGCCCAAGTGCGCGGACTCGACAGCCGAAATCGTCATCGTCGGGGGGAAACAGATCTGCGTCATCTCCGGTGAGCACTTCGGCAGTGTAGGGTATATGGCCATGGCTTGAATTAAGCTGAATCCGTGTTTCCGCAAACAGACGCACGTTTTGAAGCCGTGTACATCAATGGAAATGGTGTGACGCCTGACGCGCCTTCGAATCCGGAGACGACACTGAATCCAACAACAAGTCAAGGCACGGGTTCGATGCCAAGCACATCGGACGCAAGCCAAGTGATAGATTCGGGCGAATCGACTCCGAACTCGGATTCATCAGATGGCTCTGGAGATCCAGCGAAGTCATCCATCAAGGGAAACTCGACCGCACCAGGCGTGGCAAGCGCTCCCAGTGGAAGCTCAAATGGAGCAGAAAGTGGTTCTTACTACCCAGCAGACCCATCGCAGCCTCGCTCGTCTCGAAAAGGAGGATCGAACTCCAGCACCACGAACACTGTATCGACGTCCTCGTCGGGCAGCACAGCAATTTTTGTCGGCGTCGGTGGCGGCGGTGCAGCTTTCTTTGGGGTGATCTGTCTGTGGGGATGCGTGGTGAAAAGAAGACGAAGACGAGATGCTCATATTGAGACCAAGTACAACTCGCTTGATACGCCGCAGGATTCAACTCGATTTGACGTTCCAACCGCACCGTTCGAATCATATCTCGCCAACGACGTCCGCAACGACAAGGCGCTGATCCCGTTCCGCATCGAGCAAAGTGATCTCCAACTAGGCGAGCGCATCGCCCAAAACATCTCAACAGCCGTCTACAAGTCCACTTTCCAGGACGGAGATGTCGCCGTCAAGCAACTCTTACCGGGTGCTTGGAAGCGTACAGCGGAGCTCGTTCAGTTCATGGACGAGATCCGTACATGCGCGAGTATGGAACACCGCAAGATCGTCGTGTTCGTTGGTATCTCGTGGAGCGGTATTCGCGATCTCGCAGTCATCATGGAGTTGATGCCTCTTGGGGATTTGAGCACTCTCCTCCAAGATCAGCACGATCTACCAACTGCTCAAGACTGGTCGCGACCTTGGACATCAATGCAAATCAAGAGCAAGACGTCGATTGCACAGGATGTGGCGGAGGCAGTCGTGTATCTACACTCGTTCAACAGTCCGATCCTGCACCGCAATTTGAAGGCCCGCAACGTCCTGCTCGACAAGGAAGGCAACGCGAAGCTCAGCGGTTTCGGGATTAGTCGAGAGTCTTCGCTGGACGACACAATGACCGGCGAGATCGGTACGACGGCGTGGGTAGCCCCGGAGGTGTTGCGTGGGGAGCGGTACGACGAGAAAGCAGATATCTACTCGCTTGGCGTTCTGATGGTGGAGATCGACCGATGCGCGCATCCGTACGCTAGTGAGCCGGCTCTGGGGAAAGTCAACGACGGCCAACAGCCTGCGGCACCAACGCAGCGAGTGGTTCGTCATGTTGCCTACAAGAACACGCAGATCGCGATTCTCGTCAGCACGGGAAAGCTGCGTCCGTCGGTGACAAACGAATGTCCCGAATCAGTGGCATCGATCGTGCACGAGTGTCTGAAGTTCGATGCCTCTAGCCGACCGACATCAATGGAGGTTTTCTACAGACTCCGTCAAGCGCGAAACGCTTTCAAACAGCAAGAATACGCGGCATGAGAATACATAACATACGGATACGAACTTGTCAATGCGGCTGACCGCTTCTCGGGATATTGGGTTCTACAATACACTCAAGATGTCTACAGCTAAGCCTCACACAATACACGCAGTGTAATTGGATCCTTGCTGTTTCTCACCGACACTGTTATTTGGAATGTTGTTCGAACTGTATCAGCACGGTAATCAATTGCCGCGTCGGCCCAAGACGATTACGATTTACTTCGAAGTAGGTCGGGCGGGAGCCAGACTTGGGCGAAAGCCGCTGTTGTGATACCTGTAGCACGCTACGGTGGAGGCGACCCAAGAAAATACGGAGAAGTCCCCTCACTGTCTGAGGCGACCCCTTCAGTATCTCAGTGTACAGGTAGGGAAACGGAGGCCTTCAAGTCCCTCCGCTTTCCTACCCCTACACTGAGATGCTCGACTTGCCAACTGCCCACCAAAAACGTCGAGAATAGTCGTCCCACAATGGCGGTAGTTGCGAGAAGCCCCATCAGGTCGATCCAGGCACCTCGTACGTCTTGTTTTTTTTTTTGTTTTTTCACGCTGCCTCAATGCGTCATTGAGGTTTAGCGTATAGTACTCGTCGACGCTTTGGAGTGCTTGAGTCCCATCGGATCCATGTTGAAGTTGATTGTGAATTTCGCTGGTTTCTGACATCTACCGTGTTATGCAAAATTTGAACTAGCATGAGTCGTCATTTGCAACATTCGTGTTGTCTGACTACCATCTGCTTCATCCCCTCTGGCGATCTGTCAGTCAATCAATCAACGAGTCTCGACACTCGCGTCGAAATGGCGATGCGACTGCTGCTGCTGCAGTCTCTCACGGCGCTTGCGCTGCTCTCGCTGTATGTTGAGGTCGTGCTAGCCGCGGATGTGTGTCCCTACACGGGCTTCGCGTCTCCTGACGTGCCCACGCTGGTCGTGTCGCCGCAGAACCCAGCGTTAGAGGCCTGGATTCTCGGCCTCGACTGCGACTTGGAGAGAGTAGAGGCGTACAAGTACCAGCTGAACGTCGAGGGTGGAGGCGTCGAACGCGTGCAGAGTCTGCCGCAACGCGTATCGTATCTGTACGTGGTCTCCCGTGTCTTTTGTTTGGACCGAACCGTCTCACGCGCGGTTGTAGGGTCATGACAAACAATCCGCTATCTCGCGGAGCCGACTTCTCGAACATCACAGGCTCCATGTGCGATATGATGAAGCTTCAAGGTGAAGAACGTGGTTTTCAGTGTCTAATAAGTGCCGGTATGTTTTGCGAGGCTAGGACGATGCGGAATTTCTCGCCCAAGCTTCTCGACAATATCGTCTTTGCGAGTTCGATGACCGGCTTCTTGTACGAGACGAAGCTGGTTACCGTGTTTGAACTAAACCGACGGGAGGCGCCTGACGTCTATATGGCTTGTGATCAGAGACCTAGGTGACAGTGCGTTCACCTCCCTCAGTGGCGTCGCGCTTCCGGATCAGGCGGTCTCTCTGTGAGTGTTCTCGTGCTCAGATACTGTTTAGGAATCCTTGAATACACTCAGCTGACGACCATGTCTACTCACAGGAATGTGACAAACACCCAACTGAAGACGCTCAAGAACGTAAAGTTGCCGTCCAAGTCGACAAGACTGTACGCTTTTACTTTCTATTCATTTTTGCGATGTATTAGTGGCTTTTGCCGTGCTGACTATCCATCGACGACTTTTATCTTCAGTACCTTCCGTATAAGCAAGCTCTCAGCTATCGATCTGGTATTTCCGCCGCTCTTGGCGGAGTTGTAAGTCAATGGTGGGAATGGTTCGTTGTATAGCCTTGAGTTGACGCGTTACGGATGTTGTTCGTTTTGCAGAGAGATCAGCTCAGCTCCTATCACCAAGATCCAAAATGTCGTGTTTCCGGACTCGATTCGAAAGCTGTGGGGAATTTTCCTTTTGTATTCGCGCTGCATCGAGGCTTAATGCTTTTGTGTCACAGTGACTTCTCAGGCAACAAGATTTCTGTCGTCAAAGGTGTCACGTGGTCCACCACACTCGATTCTCTGTACGAATGGCCTGTTTTTAGCGTGCGTATTGGCCGTGGACTAATCGTGTGGTGTGCAGTGGTTTTGAAGGCAATCCGCTTGCCGAGTTTGAGATTAGTGAGTCCGACGTAGCAACCTTGGGCCTCCTCTCAAGCTTTACCGGGGATTTTTCGAAAGTCAAATGCACGGACGCGACAGCCACACTCCAACAGGTCAAAATGAACTCCGTGTGCGTCATTAGCGGTGCGTGTAGTACAGTTCAGCTGGGCGGTGCAATGGAGCGGTGCAATGGAATTGACCGGGGTTTCCGTACAGATGAACGCTTCGAGTTCTTGTACAGGAGTACAACGACCAGCCCGACCCCGAGCGGCAAGCCTCCGACGACGAAGATACCGACCACCGGCTCAACTGCTTCGACTCAAGGAGACGACGCAAGCCTCTCAGGGGAAGAAGAAACATCAACTGCTGACGATTCCTCGGTCTCCAACGAGACAATCGGATCAGCGGCAAATGGAGCTGTCGACTCAAGCCCTGGTAGTTCCACTGTGAATGATAGTGGACTGTCGCAGTCATCGCTTTCGCCTACTGGGTCAGCTGGCAGTGGCAGCGAGTCAACAAGAACGATCGTTGTCCAGACCAAGGGATCGCCAAACGGCACGCTAACTTACATTTTCGCTAGCATCAGTGCTCTCGTCGCCCTCGTGCTTGCCATTGGGATCTACCGCTTGTGCTACGCGTCAAAGAAGAATCGAAGCGACGGCGATGACTCCTACGACAAGTACCATCGCGTTCGTACACCTCGTACATCAACTGCTGACGCGACCGAATCAACGGCACCCTCGCAAGAGTATCTCGTGAACGACGTGCGCAACGACAAGGCCATGCAACATTACCGTATCGGCCTCAAAGACGTTCACTTGAGCCAACAGGTCGCGCGCGGTGGCTACGGTGTGATCTATCGTGGAGTCTACCAAGACACTGACGTCGCAGTCAAGCAAATGTTACCGGGAACCTGGCAAGACGAGCGAGCTCTCGCCGGTTTTATGGATGAGATCCGCCTTTGCGCGAGTCTCAACCACCCGAAGATTGTCGAGTTCGTTGGAATCGCGTACAGCAGTCTACGCGATTTGTCGGTGGTGATCGAGTTCATGCCCGGGGGAGATTTACACGACCTACTTCATCGTGAACACGAAGAACTCCCATCACTAGAAGACTGGTCAAGCTCGTGGTCTTCTTCCCAAGTCCGAAGCAAGGCCTCCATTGGCCAAGACATCGCTGAAGCAGTCGCGTATCTACACTCACTCGATCCCGCGGTCCTCCACCGCGATCTCAAGGCCCGCAACGTGCTGCTCGACTTCGAGGGCAACGCGAAGCTGAGCGACTTTGGTATCAGTCGTGAGTTGACGATTGATGAGACCATGACGAGTGGTGTCGGAACGGCCGCGTGGATCGCTCCAGAGGTTCTTCGCGGCGCTCGATACACTGAGAAGGCCGACATCTATTCGCTCGGCGTGCTGCTTGTGGAACTGGATCGCTGCCAGCACCCGTATGCGGATGAGCCCGTCTTCCAGCGTGGTACGATCTCTCTCGAAAATGGCTCTACTGACACCAGCAAGCCCAGTACGATGAGTTACGCGGCCCAAAAAAACACGCAAATTGCCGTGCTGGTAAGTACGGGGAAGCTGCGTCCGTCGGTCTCGAGTGAGTGTCCGCCCGTAGTGGCGTCGCTGGTTGCTCAGTGCTTAAGCTTTGATCCAGCTGACCGTCCAACCGCGGCGGACGTGGCTAAGGAGCTACGCCAATTCGTTCGAGTGCAAAGCGCATGAGCGTTCGCTAGATTCCCGGAGTTTTTATCGCAAATCGCAAAAAAGGTATTGCCTTTCAGTCAGTTATCGACCTAGAGAAGGCCACAAGTGCGCAGAGAAAGCAAAAGTTCGTGAGTACACGACAAATACCAAAGAAAATGAAGTGACTTTTTCAATTGAATCGCAGTTGTTGACGACAGGAAAGAACCCCCCCCCCATCATAATCGGAGTACGACCTACGCTTCCGAGTCTTCCATATCTCGCAACTCGTTCACTACTTGGCTCGCATCGGGTCGATCTGCGGGGCTGAAGCTGAGACACTTCTCCGCCAATGCCTTCACTCGTGCTGGACACGAATTCGACACGGTTGGACGTACTTGAGCTGAGCTCACCAGCACAGCAAGCTGGATATTGCGTTGGGCGATCTTGTTGGTCGGTGGATCATCGGAATCCACAGAAGTCTCACCCGCAGGAATCACCACGCCATCAAACGGCTCACGGCAACGATCTAACTCCACGAGAAGAACGCCGAAGGCGTAGATATCTGACTTTGTCGTGTGCGATTCGCCCAGCAGAACCTCAGGGGCGGTCCACGCGATGGACACCATCCCTCCACGCACGGTCTCTTCCATCGGTGAATTGCGATTGATCGCGGACGAGTCGAGCTTGGCATTGCCTTCACCGTCGAGGAGAACGTTGCGGGCTCTCAGATCTCGATGCAAGATCGGAGTCTTGAACGCGTGTAGATACGCGAGTGCTTCAGCTACGTCCAGTGCAATTGACGCCTTGCTCTTGAGTTGGGACGATGTCCACGGTGTTGACCAGGCTTCGGACAATGTGAGCTCCGTTTGGCTGTGAAGAGCGGTCTCTAAATCACCACCGGCCATGAATTCGCCAATTTTGGAGAGATCTCGCTCGTTTTTCCACGCGATACCGATGAAAGCAATGATTTTCGGGTGGTCGAGGCTCACAGACATGCGAATCTCGTTCATGAAGTCGGCCAAGATTCGCTTGTCGGAACTCAACGCCGATGGAATGCGCGTCACAGTAACATCACGACCCTTGTAGAAGCCGTGGTAAACGACATGCGTTGCTTGCTTCGAAATCGTCTTCTGAAGCACAATATCCGTGTGCCTGAGTCGGAACGGCAGGAGGAGCATGTCATTGCGGACGTCTCGGTTTCTTAACACTTGCATCGCAGCTGCAGACCCATCTTGAGGTGTTCGCGGTATACTCGAGTTGGTACTCGGAGAGTCCAGCGACTCGTAGTAAGTTTTCCCATGGTTTCGACGCTTCGCTCGGAAAATGAAGACAAAGCTGACGATTATGAAAACCAACACGATACCAGCGACCGTGATGGCGAGCACCATAGTTTTGTCCACTTGAGCACTCGCTTGAACAACCGTCGTGGTCTCTCCAATTGCTTCCGGTGGCCTCGATACGGTGGTTGATGGAATTCCAAACCCTGGATAGTTAGATGGACGAGTGGCCTGAGGACTGCCGGTGCTGCCTGGCGGCTTCGAACCAACAGAGGGAGGACTGGATGTGAGTTGTTTGGTGACGTTGGGGCTTCGTGAGACTGGTTTGCGCGTCGTCTCGTTACCTTCAGAGGGTCCGACGGTGTCTTCCTCAGTAGGATTAGACTCCGATCCGGACCCAAACGAACCCGGGGAATCGAGAGGCAGATTCGAGTCTTCGTCGCCGTCATCATCGTTGCTTCCCGGCTTGCTTGCAGTTTGGCTTGAACTTGGTGGGTTCTCAATTGGAATTCCGTACAAAGCCTCGGACCGTTCATCTGTTTGCAGAGTTCACATATCCTGTCATGAATATCGTTGTAAAATGGATGATCAATGCTTGAGAGAAGGATTGATTTACCGCTGATGACGCACATCTTCCACTGCTCACTTGGATTTACCACAGTGAGGATTCCAGTTGGGTCCGAACAAGTAGACTGGCTCAAGCTGAAGGATTGCCACGGGGAGGGCGGCAGCAACTTGCTGAAAAGAGGAATATCCGACTGCCGAACCTCAAACGCTGAGATCGGGTCGGGTTGGACGGCCCTGTACGATGGATTGAACTTGTCAAATACCTTGTTGAACCATGTAAGTAGGCATGCAGCATAACTTACAGGCTCAGCAATTGACGCGGCCATCGAATACCTCTCACCAATGTCGTGTTGCAGGATGTAAACGAGCTTGTAAAGGGAACAACGAATTGGTTTAGAGGTGAATCCTCGGCTATCGGACGTGATATACAGTACGCACATTGTTCGTAGTGAGCTTGGGAAACTGACGTTTTCCAGAATCGAGATGGGGCTCTCGGAAACGAGCCTAACATTTCGAAGAAACCTGATGTTAGAAAAGAGCACTGGGCTGAACTTGAGAGTAGTAGGGAATAGTACGTACAGAGTGACCAGCTTGCTCGGGAAAACGAAATCGAGATGAGGCGAGCTGGTCACGATGGACCTAAGAAGGTGAACAAGCACGAGTTTTAGAGAGAAGAACCATGGGACCGCTTCAACAAGCGACGAGACTCACAAATGCTTCATTCCTTGCGGGAACTTGACATTCGCGATTGATGTGATCAGCTTCGATTGCAAGAAACTGGGATAAAATAGCAGATTGTGATCAGTGAGTACGTCTCCTACACGTCCACAGCGTGGAAGCTTACAGGTGATACAAGAAGCGAGGAAATGTGATGTTGTCGGCCGACTTGATCGGCGCCAGCAGCGCACTGTGTTCAGGGAGTCATGAGCTACCAGCATGATTATCACAAGAATTGCCGATAACACGTACAGATTTTGGAGCCCATCAGGAAAGGCGACGGTGTCGAACGATGCGAGTATCGTATCCGAGATCTGCCTGAGGGTATTGCATTGCATCCACAATATCGTCACAATACAAGCACCGTTCATTCGCACGGTGGCTTCGACTCACAAACTCTGCAGATTTTCAGGCAATTTCACGTTGTCGAATGATGAGAGTGACGAATCCGAGATGGACCTGCGTTTACGAACCATCAGTTGCCGTGGCTTCAAGCCATCCCGCACAAGTATAACACGTACAGGTCCTGGATGCCTTCCGGTAAGAGCACGCCATCGAGCGACGTGATGGCGCTGTCTCGAAAATACCTGTAAGACAACCACACAATCAGAGTCCGTGACTCCATTTCCACCGCCGCGAGCCGCGGCAATTAACTTGCAATGTTTTCAAGGAGCTGGGCAGCGAAAGGTCTTCGATGAGCTTCGGCGAAAACGTCGACAGCGATCTGTGTGAACAAACCGGTGAGTTAAACATGGTCGAAAAAATACTAGCCTTACTTACAAATACGATAGCTGAGTTGCCGATGAGAAGTTGGCGCCTCGAGTCAACGGGCTGTCGTCCAATGAGCTACACACCCACCAGTATCAAAACGCCTGGTGAACCCCCTTGTCTTCGCGGAGACCTACAGTACATCAGCGAATGGAACCTACATGGAGACGACTTGGGTGGGCAAGCTGTTGACACGATCGATACCTTTGCCGAACAAATTGAGCGACGTGCGGTCTATGGAGTCGGCGATGTCCACAACTTCGACCACGCAATTAGGGCGGACAATGTGGGCTTGCGTCTTGGGGTCTGTGGCAGAGACCACCAGCGTGACGACGTCAGGCGCCGGCTCGCCAGTTGCGGTGCATATATTGGCTAGTGCTGGGATCGCCGCATTGGCGACGCCTATCATAGCCAGCGGCACATATAGCAGCCTCGCCATCACCATTGCCATGGGCAGCGACAGGATTGTCTTGTGAGGAGATGGCTCGTTGTCGAGATCGCCCATCACGATATGGATAGACGAACATATCCATTATCATCATTCGCAGGGTATCGGAAACCATTGGACAGACAAGCCTGGATCTAGTCACTTCAACTTCACGATCCAGACCGACATGCAGTGATACATTCAAAGATACAGGTAGATGTCGCAGTCCCAGATTATTTGGATCATCTTTTCGCTGCACAGGGCCGACGAGGATGCTCATCCAGCACCCACCAGGCTCTGTACATTAGGTATCCAAACCAGAGATCGAGTCAATGGCGATAGAGAGTCAGCATCATGATTTAGTGCATGACATACTGAGATAGAGAGTACTTCTCGACGAAGCCAACTGGAGCGTATCAGTGGCACTAATCCCGATCGCACTCAGTGATTTTGAAAGTTACTCGATGAATTGCGAATGCATGGTGTTATTCAAGAAAGGCGCAGACCGTTTCAATGGGCATATTGAAGAGGCTTTAGCTATCCATAAGAGAATCCATCAGGTCATCAGGACCATAGTCCACACCATCGTAGACCTGGTGATCCAGGTTGCTGTCGCCCAGGCGGTCCGCGATGCGGTCCTCTCGCTTCCTCTTCGACCTCTCCTGCACTTCTGCTCGCCTTTCAGCCTTCGTCCTGGCAATGAGCTCGAATCGGCGCATCGTACGACGATACTCAAACGCGTCTTTATCTGTTCGGAGCGGTTTGAAGCCAAGGTGAACGTTGGTGAAGGCGACGCAGCACTGGAAGAACATGTTGTAGTTAGTCCAGTCCCACTTGTAGCAGCTACCACACACGGACCACAGCGTCTTCAGCCTTCCGAAAAAATCTCGACGATCACGCGATCCGAGGAGATGCATCCCCGACGGCTTGAGGCGGCGGCTGACGTCGGCCACGGCCTCCTCCGGTTCTTGAGGAGGTGGCCTGTGCCGCCATGTGATCGTGGTTATCGTGTGACTTGCTTGGAGAGTGAGTAAATTGGAAAGTTGGGGCTTGATTTTGAAAGTCTGTGCCGTATTGTGTAGAGATACGCTGGGCGGCTCGCTACATGATCACACGCTAGGTGCTGCGTATCTGCCGACAGTCGACCCAATTGGACCTTGTGACAATCTCTCTCCAAAGATACGCAGCCATTCTAATTTAACGGCTATGTTTTTAAGTCAATACATCTCCTGCCACTCACGTCCACTTTTGAGAAGAGATCTATTGAGCACGTGTAAGTACCTCATGGCTAGCGGCGTCAGTGAGAAGGCATTCATTTACTGCGTCCACCATGCACTGGCAGCGAGTGCAGATCCCGTGGCTGACGGCCCTGCTTCTCCTGGCTCTAGCGCTGTGTGCGGATAGCGTTCATGCTTCGGTGTGTTTGTCGACAGGTCTCGATGCGCCGCCCGTCGCCACCCTCATGGCGTCTCGAACCAACCCATCGACTGATGCGTGGGTTGTCGAGCCCAACTGCGTCACGTCGACGATCTCGCTGATCAGCTCCGATGACAGCCTCAACGTGCGGCGCAACGACGTCGAGCGCGTGGACAGCGTGCCAGTCAACACGAAAATCGTGTACGTGGATGCAGTGATGATAACCTGAGTGGAGTCTGGCGGGCTTGTCAATGTACTGAATGTGGCGGCGGACTCAGCGCGTTTGACACTAATCCGCTGACCCTGGGCGCCAATCTTTCTCAAGCCGCCGAGCTCGCAACAGTGTAAGCGGAACGCTGCATTAATACCATCGTTATTCTTAAGTGGGCTTACAGCAAGGGATGATTTGTGCTGTGAATTAGTTTTTCGCCCATCGTGGTGGGTCTCGTGCTTCCGCGAACCGTCACGGTGCTGTAAGTTTCTTACTGTGCGCACGTTGTTGAGCGGCTTGATGATGTATGTGGGCACTGGTTCTTTTCCTTGTATCCGATAGAACGCTCACATCAAGCGCGTCTGCGTCGGTCTCCAGTTTTGCATTCCCAACAAAGCTCGAGATCTTGTACGAAAACGGTCGTGAGCATGAAGTTTGTTCGGCTGAGTTCTGACTGTCATTTGCTGGAGGTAGGAACTTCGTTTCCGTGCCGATTCAGTCGCTCAGCGGTGTGAAGCTGCCCGCGTCCCTCAAAGAACTTACAGTGAGTGTCGGTAAGCTGACGGCAATTGACTTCGCTATTCCACCTCAGCTCGCGAAATTGTACGTGCCGTGAAGGTGTTTACTACGAATTGAATATCTGTGCCGGTATCGGTAACTGAACGGCTGCCGACTGGCTCTACTTCTATCTAAACCACAGGGACCTGGTCGGCAACTCGATCTCGAAAATCGAGCGCGTGAGTTTTCCGAACTCCATGCAAGAGTTGTAGGTGGCTGTCATTTTGTGGTAGATATTTGCTGGAGAAGGGATTCATTGACGAATTCGGTATCGATCTGTGCAGCTCATGCGATTCGTGCGGTATCACGACAATAAGAGGAGTCAAGTGGCCAAGTTCGCTTCGAAGTTTGTACGTGAGAGAACTTCCTCGCGTTATTAGCTCGGGAAGTATGGAAAAACTCAGCTACTCAATGTGCAGGAACATCAACAACAACGCCATCGTCAATTTCGAGATTCGACAGGCCGACTTTGCGATCTTGCGGAACATCCCAGTTTTCACAGCAAGCATTGTCCAGTCCAAGTGTGCCGATTCAACCGCCAAGATGGAGTCGATCGAGGGAAACAGAGTTTGTGTCATCGAAAGTGCGTTGATCTTTGATCCCGCTGTGTGTGTCAAGATGGAAGCTTTACTGAATTCTTTTGTTTTGGCGGAAATTAGATGATCGATTTGAAGCCATCTACGTGAACGGGAACGGCGTCACGCCAACCACACCAGGGACTACAGGAACGGCAGTCGACACTTCACAAACAACACCACAACTTGGCGATTCAAGTGGTGGGGATCCAAAAAGCGGTGCAGGCTCGCTCAGCAGTGCACCTGGAGGAGGTAGTTCCGCCAACTCGACCGGATCAACTGCGCTCGCCGATTCGACTTCATCGACAGCTACCGATGAAAACTCGAGGGAAAGTTCAACCACGCTTGATGCCAAAGGTTCTTACAGCGGGAGCGAAAAAGGCGGGATCAGCGGCTCAACGTCAGATGCCTCGCAACCACACTCGCCACGAAAACCAGGATCTTTGACTGCTTCAACAGACGCTACCTCAAGCTCATCAACTGGCAAGATGGCGCTAGTACTCGGTGTCTGCGGCGGCGGCGTGGTTCTCTTCGGTCTAATCGGATTCGTGGGATACGCTGCGCGGAGAAGAAGAGCGAAGGAGGCAGACCTTGAAGCCAAGTACGATTTGTTTGACACGCCAAAGACAGACAGCAGCTCCCAGGCATCATCCAACGCGTATCTGAAAAACGACGTCCGCAACGACAAGGCGCTGATCCCATTCCGCATCGAGCAGAGCGATGTGGTTCTCAGTGAGAAGATAGCGCAAAATAGCTCGTCGGTCGTGTACAGAGCTACTTTCCAGGATGCAGACGTCGCTGTGAAACGACTCGTCCCAGGGGCGTGGGAGATAGAAGGCAAACTGGGTCAGTTTATGGATGAGATCCGCACGTGTGCGAGTCTGGAGCACCACAAGATCGTCGCGTTCATCGGAATCTCGTGGAGCAGTTTACGTGACCTGTCGGTGGTGATGGAGTTCTTGCCGGCACGAGATCTCAGCACACTTCTACAGAATCAACAAGAGCGTCCA
This sequence comes from Pythium coloratum, assembly GCA_023337545.1. Classification (NCBI taxonomy): domain Eukaryota; phylum Oomycota; class Peronosporomycetes; order Pythiales; family Pythiaceae; genus Pythium; species Pythium coloratum. The sequence continues at coordinate 52,898 of JAADXE010000008.1, forward strand.
GCACCTCACGACTGGTTCTACTCGTGGACGTCCATGCAGATCAAGAGCAAGGCATCGATAACGCAGGACGTAGCAGAAGCGGTCGTGTACCTGCACTCGTTCAACAGTCCGATCTTGCACCGCAATCTCAAGGCTCGGAACATCCTCCTGGACGAAGAAAGCAACGCCAAGCTCAGTGGCTTCGGGATCAGTCGTGAGTCGGCGATGGACAGCATGATGACAGGAGAGATCGGAACGACAGCGTGGATGGCACCGGAGGTGTTGCGTGGCGCACGGTACGATGAGAAGGCCGACATCTACTCGTTGGGCGTGCTGATGGTGGAGCTGGATCGATGCCAACATCCATACGCAAGTTGGGCAAGGCCTGGATCGCCAAGTCAGGATGCGATCGACTCAGTCGCGTTCAACAACACGCAGATTGCAGTGTTGGTGAGTTCAGGCAAATTGTGTCCAGCCGTCTCGAGCGAGTGTCCGCCTGCGGTTGCATCACTGATGCGCAGCTGCTTGAGTTTCGACCCGACAAACCGTCCGACGTCGTTAGAGGTGTTCTATCGTCTTCGCCAAGCTCAGGGCACGCTCGATGGTGAAGCTGCAGCTTGAAGAGTGTTGTGAAGACCATTATGATTGGAGTTTGTGGCGGTGGTGCAGCGCATTCAGATCGTCCAACCCCAGTGGAGGTGTTCTACCGGCTTCGCCAAGCGCGAACCACACATCGGCAGAGCGAGATATTTGTAGTACGCAGATGCATCCTCGCTGCTAGTGTTCAACGCCCCATAACGGTGGCCCATAAAAAATGAAGTGGAGGAATGAGAAAGAATCAAGTTTATTGCACTCAGTGTGGACCACGACAAACATAAACACTCGTGAAATGAAGAGGGGGGAACGCTCACCAGCTCCTGGCTCCGGATCTGGTGGAAGACGGGTATCTATCTGCACACAAACTATGCCTCAGTCGACTCGGGGCGAGTCGCAGCGACGTACAGTGCCCACGACCGTGTGAGACCATCGTCCAGCTTGACCTGGGTGAGCACGTCTAGTGCTGCCTGCTTGTTCACAGCCGCGTAGTTGGCATACAGCAACGAGTTCCAGGCGTTGGTCATGTCTTTGCCCGTCACGATCGCCTCCTTAGACAAGACGTCGTCCCACTCTTCCTTGACAAACTTTGCCGAGCGCACGATCTCGTTGATGGGCGACACAGGGATCATCTGGATACCGTGGATGCAGTACTTTTCTGCGCTGAACCACGTCGCGTAGTCCACCTTGTTGTCGAAGAAGATGCCTGTGACGTGGTTCTTCACGAACTCTGGTGGGTGGACAGTGTTGCTCGAGTCCATGAGGAAGTACGTGCGCACAGCGTGAGCGTCGATGCGCATCATCAGGCTACCGAGGTCTTCCACGGCCTTGTTGCCCGTGACCTGGCCCCACAACATCATACCGTAGTAGAAGTTGATGTCTTCCGAGGTGGACTCCTGGTCCTTGCCGTCAGCGAGCGGAGTCGCGCCATGGGAGACCGAGTGGCCCAGAAACCACGAGAAGTGGCGGAACGTAGGGAAGTGGATGTCCTTGCTGCTCGGGTTGGCGACGTCGCGAAGCATCGTCCACACGATCGTGTCCAGCTCATCCATGCGCGCCCAGGTTGGATCCAGCTTGCGCAGCATGGCAGATCCAGCCACCCAGTAGCCGTAGTGGTAATGGTGGTCGTTGTAGATGCCATTGCCGAAATCAGCGTTCACGTCGCCCTTCGTGATCGCTTCGGACGTTGAGATACCGCGGTATGTAGTGTCGTAGATAAGCGGCGATGGGAACGCGTTGGACAGGAACTTGTCCATCAGTCCCTCGAGCTTCTTCACACATGTCGAGAGGAGTGTCTTATCAGTGCCCACGATCGCAGTATCGTCCGCCATGAGGCACAGCGATGCGTACTTCTGGTAAGCCTTGCCAGTGAAGTAGTAGCTCGTGCCATCTAGTGTCCACGTGTCTTCGATGTCGGTTTCCAACTTCTTCTTGAGCTGCAGCTTCTCCACTGTGGCAGCATCGATCTTACGTGGAGCGTAGAAGCCAATGTCCTGCTTCAGCTCTGGCTCTGTGATCTTCCACTGAGCCACACCTCCAGTCGCCGTCTTCGAGACAATACCTGTCATGGAGCCACGCGTGGTCGACTGGAGCACGATAGATCCGGAAGCACTGGCGTTTTGAGCGGTAGGACGACTGCTGCTCATGGAATCAAGGTGGTGCTGCAGCGCAAAGTGCAATAAGCCATCGTCGGCGCACGTCGAACCGTTCGTCGCCCAGTTGAGCGTGTACTGCGTGCGAGACTCGATTGACACGGAGCCGCCACGGACTACACAGCCAGCGTAGGCGTCGTACACATCGTTCGAAGCACCCTCCGGAATCACAGCAAGTCGGATCGTTCCCGTGTACGCACCAGACGCCTTGATCGTCGAGTTGTCCAGCTTGAACGTGCCGGGCGTGCTCGTGTACATGACCCACGTCTGCTTGTTGCTGAGCTGGAAAATGTACTTGCCGCCGACTTGCTCGAACTTGGTGACCTTGGACGCCGTTTCGATGAATGGCGTGAGTCCCTTGTACTCTGCCGAGACGAACGCCATGCCCGTGAGCAGCGCCGCGTCCATACACTTCGCACCACTACAGATGCTGAGGTTGATGCCCATGTCGGTCCAGTCGTACACCTCGTAGGCCGGCACAGTCGTAAACTCAGCTGCCGACAGCGTCACGTCGTTGTGGTACTCGTGCAAGTAGTACTTGATCTTGCCGTCCTTGAGGTCGGCCTTCTTGCGGTACGTGTACGAGTAGCACGCCTGGAGGCCGTACGGGCCTTCCGCGCCCACAGGCAGCTTGAGCGCGTACGGGTTGGACCACGCCGGGTTCGAGTGCACGCCCTTCTCCTTGGCCGTCGTGTGGATCAGGTTGCCCCACCACTTGTTGGTCGGGATCGCCCGCGTCGTGAGCAAGTCCTGCTTGACGTTGATGATGGGCGCGATCGCCGCGAGTCCCGCGTTGCGCTTGAACATATCAGCCGGCGCGATAGTCGCGAAAGGCTGCATCAAGTCACCGCTCGCCGACTGCTGGTCATCGTCGTTGCCCGTGGCTGGTGTGGGCGATGGCTTCGTGGTCGTTGTCGGTGGCTTCGTGGTCGTCGATGGCGTCTTCGTGGCCTGCTTAGCCGTTGGTGCAGGCGTCGCCACAGGGGCTGACGGCGTTCGCGACGGTGCTGCAGTCGGCGACGCGATCTGCTGGGTGTCGTCGTAGCCAGCGCGCACGCGGCCGGCACTGGAGCCTGCTGCCAAGTCACCAAAGCCGTACGAGTCGCCTGCAGATGCACGCGAGGCACACGCGAGCCCGCAGGCCGCGATCATGAGCCACTGCGCCGTCTTCATGTTTGTCGGTTCTTCGTCTTCTTTTTGTTGGTTGTTGGTTGTTGGAAGGCGTGAGGCAGGTTCTTGAGGGCTGCGAGGCAAATTGAAGAATGAGGAGGAGCGTGAGAAGCAGGATGCGCTTGATAGGCGTTGAAGACGATCGCGATGGCCCCAGGTCAGTGACCGTGCTGGATTCTGGATTCTGGACGCGCTGGACGCTGGACGCTGGACACTGGATCGGGACGCACGCGGTTGTCCAGCTGCGCGTCTAACCCCAACTGTGGAAATTCTCTGCTGTGTCTGCGTGCATGCTCTGGATCAGCGACAGGCCCGACGGCTGTGTGCTGGAGTGGCGTGCTGCGATCTAGATCGCTGGATCCAGAGTTGCGTCCCCTGAGTTCTTGATTGGAGGGAAGGAACTAGAAAAAGGGCCCACACCAGCTGGCTCGTCCACCAGCAGTCGGCAGCAAAGTGTAGCCATTTTGCAGGCCACAATTTCGACGACCCAGCTGCCGCCACAGCAAGCCCAGCGCGGCCATGCGGACGCGACGCGACTCGGGCGACGGTGCAGACCACATTCGATGCTTGCCTGCATGCACTGGATGCTCTTTCGGGATCATATACTAGACGACGAGCCGACCCTCGTAGAGCCCTGTCTGAGCTTGCTTGACAAAGACAGTGTAACCCACAGCACGTCTTCCGTCCAGGCACTGTAAGGGGGTCTACAGTGTACACTGTACACTGTAGCCTTCACTGATGTCCGTCGTTCCATCGCATTTGCGTGGTACGGCCGGCAACTGAAGCGAAGTGAAGCCATCTCCGTTCCGAGCGCCGGACACGGCGGTCACCACCTGGCCGGCTAGCGCGACTTCAGGGTGTCCTCCTCCACCAGCGTAGCGACCAGCTGCAATCACGGAACGTTCGCGGGCCTGCTTGAAGTGACTCGACCAGCCCGGGTCAACTGGTTTATCAGCGTGTCACCTGCAAGCTGGAGACTGCACCCACTAGGTAGAAGAGCGGCAGGTGCTCCCCGTGATCACACCAGCAGCAGCGTCGTCATCCTACAGTACAGTACGCGTCAATCTTTCTCGCGACTAAGTCGCCGAGACTCCTACAGCAAGTTGCTGAGCAACCCAACCTACGAGGCTTTCCGCTGCCACATCTGGACGGGCGTCTGCTTCTTGTGATCCGGATCTGGATTTTCAGCAATTCAATCGTAACCCATTGTTAAACGGGTTACGCTCGTACCGTACCCCATCGTGTCTCGTTTCTGAGTTGAAGTCGACGGAAGAAACGCAATGCGGGAAGATGCGCGAAGTCTTCGCGCGCGTCACGCGATTTCTTTCGCAGTTGCCGCTGGTGCGTGGATTCCACAGGAACTACATCGTACGACTCGTATAACTGTATTGCTGCAGTCGGCACCACGCGCACGCGTCGCTCTCAGTTTCCACTGCAAGGGGCGGAAGATCGCTGAGTACAGTTCGCGATCTTCCGCCCTCTTGATGGATACTGCGAGCGTCTTCGCCGAAAGAAGTCGCCACACGCACGGCATCAAGAGCAGAAAAGGCGAAGAACGCTGTGCGAACGCCAGCCTCCAAGTCATCACGTGTGCAGTGTGCATTAGAATACCGTGTCAAAGCCACGCCAAGCCAGACTCCTCCGAAGAAAGGTCTTGTATTAGAGAGATGGCTACACTTCTGCAACAGGGTCAAGTTGATGCTATCGTTATCCAAAGAACCCAGCGAGTGCATTGGAAGTTGTGTATTGCTATTGTTTGTTTGTATCCATTGCTGTCTTCTTCCTCGTCATCATCGTCTCTGTCGGTCCTTCTGTCACATTGCTCGTTACTCGTGTGGGTCGATCAGTGTCTTGATCAGCCCTTGATCTGCGAGAGCAACGGTCTCCGCTGCGTCACGACAGGCTTCTCCACCTGGCGCAATAACTTGAAAATGCCCGTGCCCAATGGGATCGGAATGCCCATGATGATGCACTCGCTCACGCCCACGATCGCGTCCGTACGCGAGTGAACGGCAGCGTCAAACAAGTGGTCCGTGGTCTTCTCGAACGACGCCAGCATGAGCACGCTCTCCTTCATCTTGGCAATACCGAAACGCGTGATACCCAGCACCTCGCCCTTGAACGTCATGATGTCCGACAGCAGCATCAAGTGGCGACGGTCGATACCGATACCGTACGCACTCATGATGTAGCTCACTTCGGACGTGATCAGCTCACGCGCAGCCTCGATACCGAGCGTCTTCTCGACTTCGATAATGTGGTTCGACGTCGTGTTCAAGCCGTCCACACCTGGAATACCCATGACTTCGGCAAGACCGTAGCCTTCCACGAGCAAGTGGTGGGCCTTGGACGCGTTCTTGCCGTTGGTCTCCTCGTAGTTGATCACGGCACGGTTCACAGTCGGGATACCCTGCACGATCACACCGGGAAGCTCGGCCTTAAGCGCCTGCATCGCGAAGTACGCACCGCGCGTGTCACCACGGGACGATTTGTAGTTGGATGGCGCCAGGATGCGGAGCTTGTCCGGGCAGCGAGCGTTGAGCAGCACGTGCTGCTCCTTCAGTAGGCGAAGCACACCACGTGGGCCTACGCCGCTAGCGTTCAAGATGCTGTTGCGCACTGTGCGAGCGTTGATGTTGAGGTGCAGCTGATCAATGGCGTCAATGTCGAGCTTCACCGATAGGTACGCCTGGTCGCGAGCGAACACCTCCTTGATGTGAATCGCGATCTCGCCGAGCGTCGTCTTCTCGATCTGTCCCTTGACGATACGCGCCGATCGCTCGTCCGTCTTACAGACCAGTGCAGCCGTGATAATCGGCGTACTGATGGCCTTCGAGGCGTTGATGATCTCCTTCAAACGCGGCACACCGAGCGTCACGTTCATACTGGCGACACCGGCGAAGTGGAAAGTCTTCAGTGTCATCTGCGTACCAGGCTCCGAGATCGACTGCGCGCCGACAGCACCCACAGCCTCACCAGGCTCCATGCGAGCGCGGTGGTACTTGTACAGCGCCGTCTCCAACAGCTTCTCCACCTGCTTCATGGTCAGACGGCAAATGTTGTGGGAAAGCAACCACGCGGCTTCTTCCTTCTCGGCCGATCCCTCCACGGAGGCACGCGCACGCCACTGGGCGATCGACTTCTGCGTCTTAAACTTCTTCGTCCACGCGCTCGAGCCGACAGCGTCGAGACCCTTGCGCTTGTACGAGACCGTGTCGAACGTGATGGCATCTTCTTCCTCGTCGTCGTCCGACTCTGGGGTCTCTGACTTCACGAGACGCTTTCGGCCAACAGGCTTCTTCGTCACCTTCTCCAACTTGGTCGCGACCTTCACCTTCTTCTCGGCCTTCGCCGATGGGTCCTTCTTCATCGACTGCGTAATAGCTGACGCCGTCGTCGCGATCTCCTCTTCAAACACCTTCTCCAACTGCACGGAGTACGTCTTCAGCTCGTGGTCCATCGTCTCGATACCGGCACTGGCCCGCGCCTTCGCGATCTTGCTGGCCACCGAGCCCAAGAACTCTTCGACTTCGATAAGGAACTTGCGGCCCGATGGCAGAATGCCTTGGAAGTCCGGACGCTGCACAGCCTTCTTCGCGACCTGACGAATCTCGAATGGCAAGAGAGCTGGCGAGTCGTGGTCTGGGCACGTCGCGCGGATGTGCTCCAACAGGCGGTGGAAGTCCACCGGTCGGTCATCGCCCTCCATGAACGCCGGGTTCAGACCGTCATCACCGTACGTGAACTGCACGACCGCACCTTCCGAGTTACGGACCGAGTGATCGTACTGGCACGACAAGTCCTCGAGAGCCTTCATCAAACGACGGGCCATGTAACCGGTCTCGGCCGTCTTCACAGCCGTATCGACCAGACCTTCACGACCACCCATCGTGTGGAAAAAGAACTCGGTCGCCGTCAGGCCGCTGTAGAACGAGTTGGCGACGAAACCCTTGGCGGAAGCGTGAAGCGCCTGAGGCAAGAAGTGTGGAAGCGTACGGTTCACGAAACCTTCAGGCACACGCTTGCCTCCGACCGACTGCTGGCCGACACAGGCAACCATCTGCGAGATGTTGAGCGGGCTACCCTTGGAGCCACACTCAGCCATGATACGCGGGTTGTTGTGGAATGGCAACGAGCGCATGCACTCCGCACCGGCCGTCTCACGCAGCTTACCGAGGAGACCGTTGAGCTCGCTCTCAAGCGACTGCAATGGGTTACATCCAGGCTTGAGCTGAAGCTTGCCACGGCGGTACTCCTCAATAGCTCGGTTCGCGTCATCGTAACCCTTCTGCAGCAGCTCCTCCTTCTTCTGTGCAAGCTCAGCCGATGGCGTGACGTCGTCGATACCAATCGAGAAGCCCTTGCAGTCACCCAACCAACGAGCGCACAGCTTGGCAAGACGGTTCATGCAGCGCGCGGCTTCGAGCGATCCGTGGTCACGGATGAGCACGTAAAACAGACCCTGCTTACTGCCATCTCCGAGAGTCTTCTTCGCGAGGTTTCCGCTCATGAGCTCACTGTTGCGGAAGCACACGTAGCCGTCCTTCCAGCACATGTACTTGTCCTTGCCAGTGTAGTTGCGCTCCTTCAGCTCCAGGTTCACGAGCACGTTCGTCTTGTTGTTTGGCTTGATGAGCATGTTGATGATCTGCTTGCCGGTCCAGAGTCGCACCGGAAGAATGATCGCAGGAGGTGGCAGGTCAATGTGATCATTGGCATCGCACATCATGGCGACGACCTGGCAGAACTGCTCGTGGTTGAAGAAAATGTTCTTCTGGGTCAGCAGGTACGACGCCGTCAAGAAATCCTGCGTCGCAGCGACGAGCGGTTCACCGTTACGAGGCGTAATCAAGTTCTGCTCCACACCCATGAGCGTGATCGCCTCGGTACGCGCCTCCTCGGTCTGCGGCAAGTGCATGTTCATCTCGTCACCATCGAAATCGGCGTTGTACGGCGAACACACGCACTCGTTGAAACGGAACGTACGCCATGGCATCACCTTGGCGCGGTGGGACATGATCGACATCTTGTGCAGCGAAGGCTGACGGTTGAACAACACGATGTCGCCGTCTTCCATGTGACGCTCCACGATATCGCCGATCTTGAGATCGTCCGCGAGGCTCGCACGGTCACCATACAGGAGGTTCTTCGTGAATTTCTGGCCTTCGATGCGAATGACGTTCGCGCCTGGCCACACGTTAGGGCCGTTCACGACACAGCGACGCAGCTTCTCGATGTTATACCGCGTGACCTTTTCTGGGTAAGTCATGGTCTTGGCGACGTGCTCAGGCACACCGACCTGGTCGATACGAAGGTTCGGGTCGGGCGAAATGACGGTACGACCGGAAAAGTCGACACGCTTGCCCGACAAGTTGCCACGGAAACGACCTTGCTTGCCCTTGAGACGCTGGCACAAACCACGGATACTCTTCGGCGCTCCTGGCGGCTTGACCAGACCTGGAGTGTCTCCGTTCATGAGCTGCGCGACCTGGATCTGCAAAAAGTCCCAGTCTTCCATCACCATCTTGAGCGACGCGCCCTTGAGCAGCGCGGCACGGAGCGCAAAGTTGACCTGCACGATCTCCTGGAGCTTGACCGTGATATCGTCTTCGTTGCTGCCGGTTCCACCATCCATAGCGACGGACGGACGAATACACACTGGCGGCACGAGCACCGAGTTGAGGATGAGCTTCTCCGGACGACCGGCGATGGGGTCAACCCACAGCAGCTCGCAGTCCTGGTCTGGAATCTGCTTGAACAGCTCCTGCACGGCCATCGGGCTCAGATCTTCCTGGGCCTTCGGCAAGTGCTGTCCGATGTCTGGGTTGATCGCCTGGGCCTCGGAAAACTGGGCGACGAACACGTTGCGCAGGTCTTGGGCCGACTTGGCGCGGTACTTCTCGTGCACGAGCTTGAGCGTCGTGGTCGTGATCTTGCGGACCGTGCCGTTGATGCCGTCGCAGTACGGACACTTGACCTGCTTCTTACAGATCGCCGAGATCTTCTTGCGCATGCCCATGAGACGCAGCGAGTCGGCGCGCGGGTCGCGCATGCGACGCAGAAACGTCTCGCGTTCCTGCGGCGGCAGCAAAATACGACTGCACTCCTTACAAATGTTCTGCAGGATCTCCGTGATGGCCTTGAAGTAACCAATGTGGAACACGGGCAGCTCGAGCTTGATGTAGCCAAAGTGGCCCACACAGTCCGACAGACGCAGGTTACACGTCTGTCCAATATAAAAAAAAAATTAATACCTCGTCATCCCATGAGCTCTCCATTGCGCCAGCCACGTACGTCACACGTGTCCTTCTTGTTGGATACACCGAGTCGCTTGTCGAGCACGCCCGCGGACGCTGGTTCGCGCGACGGCATCTTGAAGAGGTCCCTACAGTCGCCATCAACCCAATATTCCATCAGCTTCGTTCTCGGCACCACGAAACCGCCAAAAAAAATCCAACAGAATGCACGTACTTGGAGTGGATACGCATTTCGGACATGCGCATCATCTCGATCTCGGACAGCAAGCCGAAGTTCAAGTGGCTGATCTTAGCGGGGCGGTCGTTTTCCAGCACGAGCTGCTTGACGAGCGGGTTGCGGCGCTCGCCGCGCGCGCCCATGGGGCCGCCACCGCCCATGGCTGCGCCTGCGCCTGCGCCTGCGCCGTGCTTGTTCGCGTGCATACTCGTCGTTCCCACTCGACCTTACGCGCTACAGCTCCACAGAGAGCCGCGTGAAGATGCTTGGAGGCCGACGCCGATTTTGGCTGGTGAGAATTTACGGCGGATGGCGGCCGCTGGTGGTTGGTGCGAGTGGTGGGGTTACGGTACGGAATGTGGGTACGGCGTACCCTCTTGGGTTGGAACCGACGCAATGTACTGATGCAAGAGTATCTAGAAGACAGGTGCATCGTTTCTTACAAATATGTCCCGCACGATTTTATTGGCTAAATTCTTCACGGTTTTAGCCAATAGAATGCTTGGAGAGGGTATCAATGGCGTTTGTGGGATATCCGAGCCACGGAAAGACATGGGGCGAGGCGAGTATTACCGCAACAAGTATGGCGGCGGCGGCCGAGGCCGTGGCCGTGGAGAGCCACGGGAAGACTACGCAGGAGGAAGGGGAGGATCCGCCTCATATGGTGGTCCTCGTGGTGGCGGTGGTGGTCGTGGCGGTGGATGGCGAGGAGCGGAAGACGAGCGTGGCAGTCGTGCATCCTCTGTCGCTGGACCCAGTCTTTCGTGGCTGCAGCTCGGCAATTTGCTGCAGGAGATCCACAACCGCAACTACAACGCCTACCACGATCTGGAGCGCGGCTCCTTCGCGTTCAACGACCGCGGTCTCGTGTTTCAGCTGGGTTTCGACCACATCCAGGGCGATCCGTACGCCAGTCCGTCGCGTGCCCACGTGCTTGTGAGCAATGCGTCGGCCCAATTTCCAGCGAAAATGCACGAGACGAAGATCCGCAACGTCGCGCTGTGCGACTATCTCACACGGTGCTTTGCAGAGAGCGCGCACCAGGCCGGTGTCGACGCCAAGACCAGTACGTTGCATGTGGATTCACTCAAACATTCTATTTCGAATCTCGGACTGACGTGGGCTTGACTTGATCTGACTATAGGCAGCAACTCGTGGCACGGAGCTAAGGGCGGCGATATGACGATCGACACGCCAGGCCAGCACGTGATCGAACGCTCGTCTGTCATGGTGCTGGATAATGGAGACGTGGAGGCGCGGTTCAGCATCAATCTGCCAGCGCGCGGACGTACGATCTGTGGCGACTGGGCGTACACGATCCTGGTGGAGACGTTGCCAAAGCTCGTGCGCCAGGCGTTGTTGCTGCAGAGTCTGGACGAGCGTGACGTGTGGAAGCATCTCCATTCGGTAGAAGACCAAGAAGCGCTGCGTGGAATGCTCAAGCCCGCCGGGTTAGTCGGCTTCGTGCGCGATGGCGCCATTCTGCCACGAGAGGTACGGTCTTCTGGTTGTTATGCTTATCTCTGGTATTAGATTAGTGATTGCTGAATGGGTCTATTGGTGTGGGTCTGTGTAGTCTGGAGCATCCGATCGGCCACTGGGCAAAGACGTCGCTGTCGCTTTCAAGTCACCAGCGTCGCTGAAGCAGTCGTTCACGCTACCAAACGCGGGTGAAGTGTCTGGAATGGGGATCTCCGCAGGAGTGACGCTGTTTGTGGGCGGTGGTTTCCACGGCAAGACCACGATCCTCAAGGCACTGGAAGTCGGAGTATACAACCACATCCCGGGCGACGGTCGCGAGTTTGTTGTCATGGATGAAAACGCCGTCAAGATCCGATCTGAAGATTCGCGCAGCATTGTGAGCTGCGATATCAGCGCGTTCATCGACAACCTGCCGTTCAAGCAGGATACGACCAAGTTCACGACAGCAGACGCCTCTGGCAGTACGTCCCAGGCAGCCAACATCATCGAGGCGCTGGAAGTTGGTGCTACGACGCTGCTGATTGATGAAGATACCTGCGCGACCAACTTCATGATCCGCGACTGGAAAATGCAGCAGCTCGTAGCCAAGGACAAGGAGCCGATCACTCCCTTCATCTCGAAGGTTCGCGCTCTGTACGAGAAGCATGGCGTGTCGTCTGTACTCGTGATCGGTGGTGCCGGCGACTACTTCTCTGTTGCCGACCACGTGATCATGATGGACTCCTACGAGCCTCGAGACGTGACAACCGAAGCCAAGGCGATCGCTTCGCAGCATGGTGAGATCCGCCAAGAAGACGTCTTTGGTGGGTTCCGGCCACGTATTCCACTCGCTCGAGGCTTCGAAGTCAACGGCAAAGTGGTCTCTCGAGGAAAAGACCGCATCCAGTATGGAGAGGTACGTGCTGTGGTATGAGTATTGATGTCTGAGGCCGATTCACTCACTATGACTCCATGTTATTTATTAGATTGACCTGGATTTGGGCGCCGTTGAGCAAATTGTTGAGGCGAGTCAAGTCCGTGCGATTGCTGATGCCATTGTGAAGGCTCGTGTCTTTATGGATGGCAAGCGCACACTGAAGGTAAGGCGTTCTGTCAGAGGAATCGGCTCCTTGGACTGTGATTCTCATCAAGTGTTCGTGCGATTTGATGAATTTCAGGAAGTTATCGACGCGATGGAGGATGAAATCGACCGCACGAAGTCACTTGACATGCTCAGCACACACAGAAAGTCAGGGTTCTACGCGCGTCCCCGTCGTTTCGAGGTACCGTTTGAAAAGTGCATATGTGCCTTGCTCAGCATCATCTCACGATTAACATGATTCGTTTGAAACTGTGTTTAGCTCGCCGCGGCGATTAATCGGTTTCGTGGCGCCAGCATTACTCAATAAACGCTCTCCACTTGGCGGACATCATCTGCAGATCCGGTGTGGTGGCTGATGGTGATGACACTAACGTTCTTGTCGAGCTCGTAGATACCGGTATTGCCTTCGTCGTGTGCAGTCGAACCATCCGTGTGTGAAGAGATCACGCCGCCACCATGGTCGAGCAAGTGCTGGACGTAAACGACGTGGAGAATCGTGGACAACAGCGGCTGAAACGGTGCTCGCACGCTTTCCATGGCGGTTGGCCACTTCGGGTGCTCAGTGTACGCGTCCAGCACCAACCGAGTCTGCTTGCTCATGCTGACGAGATCGTCTTGCCGATGCTGCAAATCTGCTGCGAGTTGCGAAGGATACTGCAAGAACTCACAAGCAGTGCTCCAGCTGGAAGCGCCGACGGTCCCTCCCGGCAGACGCCATTCCATTTCGGGGTGGAGAATCACCCGAGTGGCCTCCACGAGCAGCGCTTCGCTCACCAAGTAAGTTTCAAAGTTGAAGACGCTGTCCTGGGCTTCGTTCGCTTCCGAATCAATCGTGGTCGGCTCGAGCTGGCCGACGTGGACAATAGCAGCTGCGAGATTATGTAAAGCCTCGACGAGTCCACGCTCATCGCCGAGCTCAGTATCGTGTTCGTCGTCGCCGCGAATACGAAGCTGGAAGATGTCGAGTTTCGTGGCGACCATTGCGATTGTAATCGGCATCTCGTGCTCGTACTCGGCGACGAGACTCGTGCGAATCCGATCGACAATGTTGCAGACAATCGACTGAGTCAGAATGGACGGCAACTTCACGCGCATGACGCATAGTCGGTTGTGCTCGAGCGTGCCGCGAATATTTGTGACTCTGTCGACATCTATCAAGTCTACGTCCGCGCTGAAGACAGAGAAGTATTGACTGATACGCATGTCGAAGTCCTCGTCTACCGAAGTTGTGTCGACAGCGACGAGGATTGGAGGGGGCAGAGCGCCACAAACTTCGCACGCGCCATAGTAGAAATACTCCAGCGACGAGTTGGCGACCAGAGCTCGACCCTCAAGCAAGCTGTGCAAAATCCGCAAGCGCGTTTGTTGAGCACCGCGACAAGCCTCACAATTTCCATCGTGAGGTTCTGCCGCTTCAGGTATGTCTTCGTTGACTTCTGTTGCGTACTGGACCTGTGAGCTCACGTCGAGACTGTGTTTGTTGAATAGACAGGTTCCACACACCAGTGGCTTCGCTTCAGTCGAGTTTCCGTTTGCAATGCTGCGCCATATCGTATCCGGACAACGCAGGAACTGTGACAACGCGATGCGCAGCGATTGGCGAGCGCCGATTTCGACACCTATGGCGGTCAGTTCAAACAGCAAGTGCGCCCGAAACTCGGTTTTCTGCTGCACGAGCGTGACGACGACCAAGTGGAAGACCCCGTCGATCTTGCAGCCAAACTTGGCCATGCGGATAGCTCGAACGTAGTGAGAAAGGCAAGCTCGCCATGTCAGCAACACCACCGCACGAGTCAGTTCACCAGCATCGTCCTCTTCGAATCGAAGATTGGTCAACAGATCACCGAAGGCCGAATGGGGGAGCCTGACTGAGTACGGGTTCACGTGGTTCTTGAGCAACACGAGTACACGATTAGAGCCGACACCACTATCGCGCTCTCGATTGTCGTCAGGAGTCCGCTTCACGAACCGCAGCTCGTATTCTGTCGACGAAGCATCGTAGACATCGACACGCGCTGTCTGGTTGCTGTGTCCACCCAACAGACCCTTCATCTCCCCGGAGAACACGCGCGTACTCACACTTTTGCCGTTTGGTGCCGAGGAAGGATGATCAGCTTCCAGTTCATGAAGCCACGAAGTGAACGAGCGTCCACCGTCGAAGTCTGAGCGGACGAGCATCGAATGGCTTGGCAGCAATTGAGATGCAGGGACCGCAATCTCGACAACAGTATCGACTCCGTCCACCACTGATGAGACCACGAAGTGCAGTTTCGACGTGTCGCTTGTGCGCACGTACGCCGCCACCAAATGGTACGCCGAAGACCCGTGATGAGCGACTCTCAGCCCCTCTTTGTGGACGCAAAGCAATGCGCGATCGTACTCACGGACCCTCAGCGGCGGTGGACACGGTGCACCCGACCACACAAGCTTGCGCTGGCGACTGCGTCTGTCGTACACAACGCAGAGCCACTGGCAGAAGGCACTCAGGCCGTCCTGGGTGCGTCCGTAGCCAAGTGATTTGTACTCGCGCGTGGAGAGGACCAAGGTCAAGCTACTCGACGTCGAAGGATCGTAGGCAACGAAGCGGAGCCCGTCCAATGTGTAGCCTTTGGCTCGGTGGTCATACACGGCAATGCGGAATTTCCTGTCGTTGCCACCGCCTCCGACACCACCCAAGTGCTGCACAGTGGAGAAGATCGGTGCAGCCGTGAGTTTTCGTACGCGCTCTCGCTGCATTTTCTTGTGGAGGATGTACCGCCGTCGTATCTCGATCAACGTCGACTGCCGGTCTTCCAGAAACATCCGCGCGTTCTCGTTCCGTCGTCGATCCAGTTCTCTGGTCTCTTCGGATGTGATGCGATCGTGTTCCAGTTGAAGTTGACGCCGTCGCTCCCAGTTTTCCTGCCGTTTATGGTCGAGTTCCACTCGGTTGTCGATCGGGCTTGGTGGTGCCCCAAGCGCTTGGGTTACTTCTTCAACGAAGTCATCCTCAGGAGTCTCCATAGCATCTACAGACGGATGTGGTTCGTCTGGAGGAGCCGACTTTGCCGCCTTCTTGGGTCGTTCCACCTTGAAATCCCGGGTCCGTTCAAGCGTTTTCCGTCGAATCGTGCTTTTCCGACGCTCCTGCTCGTCTGCTTCCTGCCGCCGCTGCCGCTGCGCTTGCTCTCGCTGCCGAATCAACGCCTCAAGCTCGTTCCGAGCTTTGTCAGCTGTATTTTGTGCATTCCTGACGGCAGAATTGAGGATTTCAAGTCGACTTTGGAGCTGAAGAAGCCAAGCGTTCGCGGTTCGGAGGGTTGCGAGCCGGCATTGCTCACGGAACTGCCAGACGCGATGGTCTCTGACCAAGTCGTGGTCGCTGTGGTGCTTGGTCAAGCGAATCTACAGTGAGAACCAGACTTGGTATTAGTGTGGGATGACATCACCGACCCAAGCGTGCAGTTCCAATCCTGCCGTACAGTACCTGGTGTTCCAGTTGCGTCGTGAGCTCAGTCACGCGTACGTGGTCTCTCTGCAACACCATCAAGTGGTGCTCTCGCGCGCGTAACGACTTGGTGGATGCAGCAATCGCTTCGAAGATGTTTCGGGCGTCATGCTGCTTCGTCTCTGTATCAATTTCGCCGGTGTTTCCCACGTTCAATGCGCTGGTCGCTTTTGAGAAGTATTTCTCGACGTACTCGAACGCACTCCTTCGCCCGTACAGCGCTTCCTCCTCGATTAGCTTGCTTTGGGCCGACGCGATCCGTGATCCATCGACGACGTCGTCGTCTGGAAGAATGCTGACGAGTGGCTTCACAAGGAGAGCGGGTGGAGACCCAGCGGTGTTCCTCAACGATCGACGCTTACCAGAGACCGTGGATCTAGATTCTGCAGTGTTATCCAGTGCTTCACGAGTGATAAACGGATTCCGCACGAGTCGGAAGCCCAGCCATGACACCAGATCGTCACAGGCATCCAAGAAATCGACATCGTGGGCCATACACAGCAGATAGTTCGCCTTGTCGACTTCATACGGCAGTGCGCGACCTTGGTGGACGACTGAACGCCAGTGGGAAATGCTTTCAACCACATTCACGGACGCCGCACGAAGCAGCAGCAGCCAGTCGCCGACTACCTGAAGCTCCTTCCCCGCTGGCATCGTCGCTCGCACGCGTTGGCGATCAGCGATGACGTCGCGAGGCTGCTTCTTCTTGGAGGCCTCGGTCGTCGCGGCTTTTGCCGGCGACGGCTTCGACGGAGAGGCGCATTTTGTTGGCGGCAGCAACGCGTCGACAAGAGTGCGGAGCTTGGATTTGTACTGTTCACGAACAGAAATGCTGGTCTGTACGCGTAGCTCCGCCTCGTGGATTGCAGCAACTGCATCGGCTTGCAGCGGATCGAGCATTTGCGATTGCAAATCGACCGCCAGCCTTGTCAAAATGAGCAGTTGGAGATCTCATCAGCGACGAAAATAGCCTCGTCAGCCTAATGGCTCTCATTTGGCACTATAGTGGCTTGTAGGAGTTTCACCAGCTCACTATGTGCCGATGAGGGTTTGATGAGCGTCGTGGTGGTTCATGTGGTCAGCATTCTCTTGAAAAAGCTACTTTCAACACGCGAAGCCACACGGACCAGCAACGACGGCTTTCAAACCACGACTGCTGTGATTCTAAGCCTACACTTCGACATGCTACGTAGTAGAACAGAAGGGTCTACGTCATGGAGTCCATGATCTAAGGACGCTGTCTTCGCTTGGAAGTCAAAGAGGGATTCTTTGGGATACCGTTGGGTGACATGA
This sequence comes from Pythium coloratum, assembly GCA_023337545.1. NCBI lineage: Eukaryota > Oomycota > Peronosporomycetes > Pythiales > Pythiaceae > Pythium > Pythium coloratum. Next base: position 70,110 of record JAADXE010000008.1, read on the forward strand.
ACCCATCATTGAAGAAAAAAGTATCCTCAGGATACCAATGATACAATATCAGAGGTACTTCGCCGCTGGATGTCATTGCTGACAGCGAAGACCCCCATCACCTTATCGGTTATTAGAGGTTCTATGGTACCCCTGGGAACTTCCTCTTGATCTGCGTGTTGAGCCCGTCGATCAACTGATCGACAACCTCATTTGTGAATCAAGCTTCTCCCCGTCACTTCGCTTCAGTACACACTAGGACCTGGAGAATGGCGACGTGCCGAGGAACCACTCAAGAAAATCGACCGTGCAGAATTTATTTCGGCCTTGACTCCAATGGATATTGCCGTCACCACAAACCACGGCAGATGTGTGTGATCATCAAAGAAAATGGCGAGAGCTGCATGTCAAAAGCCCCGTTCGACCAGCGAGGTCGATGCACCTTTGCTCATGAGAACTACGCACTGCCAGACGAGCCACAATGCGCGGGGACAACCAATGATGGGAGCTCCTGTCGTCGCGAGCCACGGCCAGACTCCACGTACTGCTCACCCCAGCACGATCCCGCGAATGAGCTCTTGGATCCCGCCGAATTTCGCGTCGACGGACTACGCGGGGACCGCGAGGAAGTCATCGCCAGTCGTGACAGTTCAAAGGACATCTACACTGACGAAAGTGTGGTGGCGGACGACCGAAAGAACGTTGAATTGGACCACATTTTCGAGATACAAGTCATCAACGCGACGTTTGCAGCAGCCGCCAAGAAAAGCAACGACGCCACTCGCCAGTGGCTCACGAATGTGTTGAGGCGGATCGTGAATGAAAATGCCAATCTGGGGCTGACTACGAAGGCCATCAACGCGTTCAAGGGCAAGGGAGTAAAGGAGTTCTTGGATCAAGAACCACTGGCAAGCCAACGACCACCTCTAATTGAGCTTCTCAAGTGTCTTGAGAAACTCGTTGATACTCCAACGGCCGAGATGATGATTCGCCGCATGCAAGACGCCTATGAATTCGTGAAAACTAAACTTCAAGACAAGTTGCCAACGGTCAAGCGAGAGAAAAAGAAAAAGCACGCACTCAAACGATTCATCAAGAAGCTTGACAGCATGGCGGAGGCCATGGGACTCACGGTCACCAAGCCAGCGGACTCCACTGCGGAGAAGAGTGCCGCTCCATCAACAAGTGCACCGCTACAACGTAAAAAGACCGCCATCGTCACACCACCAAGCAGTCCACCACGTAAGTCCATTCGAGAGCCGACGATCGCCCCATCGATGAAGACGAACGCGCGGGCAAAGAGGACGCCGTCCAAGGAGTAAGCGTGGACGACTGATTGGTTGATGGACTGTACATGGTTGATTCATGAAATTTGCATTCGAGAAAAAAGGGGATTGATCTCCCCACGAAAAACCTAAAGAGGGGCTGCATGTCAGAAAACTAAACACGAAAACTCCCCCAACACTCGGCTTTGGTCTCTCTCTTTCTCTCTCTTTCTCTCTCTTTTACGTGGCTGGTGCCGTGGATCCATCAGGTGAAGGGGATCCCACATCTTGTTTGTGGATGTGGACAGAAGCACACGCAGCACTTGCCGTGGTTGACTTGACGCGGCTCTCTTACGTCAGTGACACTCGACATCCAGTGCGACGCTTGTGGACGGCAATCGCCCGACAGCGCTGTTCGTGGGGCGGGCGGCGATGGCGATGCTCCGAACGGAGCCACAATACTATCATCAGTCATACCCTTCTAAAGTTGATTTTTGACGAAGTTGAGATTGTATTCGCCAAGAACTGCAATAATGAATAAGTTGGGAGATGGACCTCTTTGATGGGCGAGTGCCACACTCGCTATTCTTCTCGTGGACGGGCGAGTCAGCCGCCACAATGCGATTGTGGCGCTGGCGCCTGTTTCCCGATGGCCGTGACTGACGACACGCTCTCTTTCGCTTGCTTACCGACACTTTGAACCAGACACAACAAGGCGGCTGCCGTGTCTGCAATTGCACACTGCAATCGCCGTCCATCGTTGCAACTTTCCAACAACTCACCGAATTCTCCAGCTTCCCAACGGAACGGAATCAGCCTGCGCGTGCCACATGGCCGTGTCGGTCCTCAGGTCGCCAGTCTTCCCTGCTTCCTCCTGTTCATGGTCGCGTTGGTTCATTCCGTGCAGGTCCATCGCCAACGCAAACAAAACAAAAACAAAAACACCCACAGATCCAACAGTCCATCCAACCAACAAAGGACACTTCCAACGCCAACAGGTGGTGAAAGCACCAACTTCCAACATTTCCCCCGACACGACGTTGTGTCGTCCAGCGTCCCCATAATCGAATTCGCCAACGAATACATAACCCCCAACAAATTCAATATGGTGATCCCTGCGGAGGCCGTCCCAGGGCCGATTACGCTCAGCGAGGACGACAAGGCGGCGTACATGCGCATGCGCGACACGCTGCTTGAAGCCACGCTGCGCGAGTACGACGTGTTCAACATGGAAAACCCCATGCGCCGCGTGAGCTCTTTGGATTGGAAGCTCTGCAAGACCAACGACGGTATCTCGGTCTACAAGCAGCGCGCCAGCGTCAGCGGCACACGCAAGGAGACGCCGCTTGTGCCGCGTCTGCTCACACCCGAAGGCCGCTACGAACGCGTCGAAGCCAACATCTCCGTGCCGCAGATGCTGGTCACAGGTACGATGCGCGGCTCTGTGGACGACGCGGTGTACGGCGGGTTTGTCGACGGCCCAGAGGCCCACGCCAAGCGCGGATTCTACATCGAGGACCGGTCCAGCGACTTCCGCGTGCTGGCGTCGATCGAAACGCCGAATGAACAAGAGCCGTATCGGTTCAGCGGCCTCACGTGGACCGAAATGGGCGGCGCTGGTGTGCCGTTTGTGAGACGACGCGACTTGGTGACGCTTGTTTCGAGCGGCATTCTCACGCGCACCCACGACCGCATTGGCTTTTACATTATCCACTCGGTGTCGCACCAGCACGCGCCGCCTCTCCACGACCACAAGCTCATGCGTGCCAAGACGTCGTTCTGTTACCTGTTCAGGCAGCCACACTCGAATCACGACGGATACGTCGAGACCTTCCAGCGAGGCTTCTTCGCGCCGCTGGGCGATGTGCCCGAACGCGGCGTGCTGGCGGCCGTCGTGCGCGTGCTGTCGACGCCGACGCAGTTGGTCGACGCGGCGCACGCCAAGAAGCTGCGCTTCATGCTCAAGCACGCGCCGCCATCGTCGCGTCGACGAAGTTCTGCGGATGATGAGATGGATATCGAGGACCAAGGCTGCGCTGGAGGCTGCTCGCGGTCTCGTAGCGATTCGTTCTTTGGCGTCGCGAGTGCCAGTCGCCCGCTGCGGAAGCTCAAGCAACAGCAAAACCACGGCGTGTGCGTGCTGTGTAAGCTGCCAGTTTGTGGGTTGTGCAAGGTCGTGAAGAAGCTCGCAGTGGATGCCACAGGGTACGAGGTCGTCGTCAAGTCACTGGGCTTCTGCATTCTCTGTGTCAACAAGTCAAAGACGATCAGCGCCGCGCTCTTCGCACGACAGGAGCGATCAGAAAGCAGTGCTTCCACGAGTGGCCCTTCATTCGTGAGAAGCGACAGTGGCTTGCCACGAAGCAGCAGTGGCGGCGCCAGTGTGAGCAGCGTCGGGAGTGCCAGCGCCAGTGTGAGCAGTGTCACCAGTGGCGTTGCCAGCGTTAACATCGGGCCCAATACTACCAATAGTAGCGGCAAGCAATCACCGCAGGCTCAGCCACGACGTCGTGCGCCACCGCCGCCTCCACCACAGCTCCACGACCGCCAAGCGGTGTATCGAAAAGACTCGTCACCCAGTGGCGGAGTGTATCTATTGCCACAAGAGCCACAAGTTGCAGTGCCTCGGCGTCGTATCGATGAGCGTGTCGCCATCGAAGATATCGCGTTGAAAGGTATTTTGCTGTAGTAAGTTTATTGTTGAAAGCCACGGTTGTAGTGTGCTTTGTCTATGATGATAATCGATGGGTCTTCGTGACGTTATTCTATCACGTCCTCTCTGTGAGTTCGGACTGAACGCGGTCCAAGTCGATGATCTTGAACCTTGCCGCCGACGCCTTGTTTTCAGGAGACCCACGCACGATCTTCAGCTTGTCTTCGTCCCTGCGGACAATCCAGCCGCCGTAGCCGAAGTAGCTCGCGTATGCGAACAGCGTCGTCGTTGGTTTCGTGGGTTCAATGGCAAACTGTTCGTAGGATTGGAGATCGTTGCCTCGGATCTTGAGGTTTCCGAACTTGTTGAGACCGAGAAAGAGGCTGGAACTGTCATTCTGGAAACCCCACATCTCGGTGTCGTCGCCGAGAGTGTACGCTCGGAAAGTGCAGCCTTCGACGAGGATGTCAGCTCTAACGCAGCAGCCACAATCAACATCAGAGACCCTCAACCAACGGACCCCCTGCAAGCTAGAGGAAGAGACACTCACCCTAGCACGGCTTCACCGTTCACGTTGCGTAAGAACCTTCGCGTCTCGACCTCTTGGAAGGCACACCGGAATCGAAACACCAAGGGCATTCTGCCGCCCGTGAGCTTCTTGGCCTGCACGGAGACACGTTTCATGCCATCGTGGACCGTGTCGACCTTGTCTCCAAGCCGATCGAGCTGCTGGTTCTGTGTATCGAGAGCATTGCCCAGTGCCATCGACGCCTGCTTGAGCTCGGCGAGCTGAGGTTCCAAGTCGCGTAGAAACTGCTCGTTGACATCCTCTGTCTGCTCCTGGGATGCTTGTTGGCCGTGCCGCCGTGAGGACGCACCAGTTCCTCTTCCACGAGCGTCATGACCACTGTCACGACTAATTATAGTGTCCTGCCGTGAGCTCGTGGCTTCATGTGACTTGGAATAATGCATCGCCAGCTCCTCCGGGTTCTTGAACATGACCTTGCATTCTGGACAGATAAAGCCCATTGTGATCTTCATCCAGACGTCAGCTACCGACAACCCCATCACTCCACTACAGTAGATAGATAAACGCACCTGCTGGTCGCTACCACCACTACCGCCAGTGCCTTGTGCCTTTGTATCGCTCTCCAGTTGTGGCGCCGACGTGAAAGCGTTGGCGATCCATCCTGACCACGTCATGCCCTTCATGATGCGCTTGGACACATCCACAGCGTACTGCGCTTCGTCCACAGATCGCTCCGTGCGTCCGAGTTGCTCTACACATTAACATCACAGGCACGCGACCCAATCAGCCAACTGGGATGCATCTTGCGAAAGTACCCATCGACAGGAAGAGCTCCTCACCAGACTGCATGCTGATCGTGGTGGCTGTCTCTCGCGCCAACGCAAGCGACTCGGCCATTGCACGCATCGACTGTTGGTTCTTCTGCAAAGCTTCCTGACGCGCAGCATTAGGACGATCCATCAGAGCGGCATCGCTAGCGGCGTCCCATTCATTCCGCGCCATTTTCACCGGGAAATGACGTCGTCTTCGACAACGTCTGAGAATTTCGGTACATATTTAGACACCAACTAATCCGACAACGTTGGTGCGACAAGTGTCACAGAATAATGAAGGACGCAATCTCGCGTGGACCACGCTATTTGATCGAAATGATTGAGCCGGTCGCGGTCTTGTGGTCTCAAGCAGGAAATTTGAGTTGCCTTTAGCCCACACTGTGGGATGTCCAACCACTGACGACCGCCAGCTGTTAAAGGATGCGCAGCTGGCGCTGCTAGTTGCCTGTTCTTTTCCCTCGTTTTGCGCTCCTCTTTTTGTCTTTGTTGATCGGATAGACCCGCTGACTCGAGCCTTTGCGCCGAGAGTTCGTGCGCTTGGACTGACCACACGGTCCTTGAGTTTGGACGGAGACCAAAACGCAGTGTAAACCACCATCTGGTCCACGATGCCAAGACCACTTTGGCCGGTTTCGCTGACAAAGGGAAGATGTGATCAAGCCAAAGCTGTGATTTGACGAGACGCAGCTGCGGGGTAGGTCAATAGAGCACCATACCAACCAATCAGAATGCTTTTCACGCCACCTCTCCAATTCATCCAACGGCAATCACCGATTCCCACGATGCGTTCGTGCGCTGGTGACAGCTGATCGTCTTTGTATCAGTAGCCTGACTCTATTCAATAGAGTGAGATCTGTTCATAAACTACTGACATAAGGGCGCGGTACCTCGCACTGACGATACCTGGCTGTGGGACTTTTGCACGCACGCACCCCTAGAGTTGGATGATTTTGCGGGCAACTGGGCGTGGCCCGCAACCAATCTCGAGTCTAAAATCACACTGTGATTGGATTGATTGTCGTTGGCCGGAAAGGCAACGCTGTCGCCATCCCGCCGCCGCCTGCGGAGAGGAGCGCGAGCGGTTCCTTCCTTCTAGTGTCGAGCACGAAACCTTCACATAACTGGATCTGCGAGGAAGGAAGAAGCGAGTTGCGTGCGTCGATACTGTAGAGAGCTACCTACACTTTTAACACCGTCCAGCGCGGCCTGCATATTCACGCTCTTCATATCCACATCCGCCACCAAGCACACACAACACCACAATCACAATGCGACTGAGCGACGAACAAATGATGGAAGACGTGTCCGCGATGATCGCCGAGGCCTTCATGGCGCCGCCGGTCAAGGCCAAGAAGCGCGTGCGCTTCGGCGTCGTGGAAGAACTCGAGTTCCGCGTGGGCTACACGTCGTGCGCTGTGCCGACGGCGGGCGGCCCGCCTGTCGGACTCATCGGCGCGCCGATCGCCAAGCACGTGTACGAGATCTCGAACCGCGAAGAAGACATCGAGGCGGAAGACAAGATCCCGCGCGGCGATATCAACGACGTCTGGATCTGCCCCCTCGAGCGCGTGCGCATGCTCACGAACATGTACGGCTTCACGGTGGACAACATCTCGCTGCTCTGCCGCGAAGCGCGTGCTATCCAGGACGCCCGTGCCCAATCGCGCATGGACTTCGACACCTCGCACGTGCTGCGTAGCGGCAACCTCTCGCAGCTGCAGCTTCTGAATGAGCTGCGGTATACGGACAGCCAGTCTGTGCCCGTGCAGACACCAGGCAAGAAGGTCATGCTGTTTGAATCGAGCGATCGCGTCGGCATCGTCGCCTAGAGTCGACGAAGTAGTGTATCGATGTCACAAGACTATTTATCACAGCGACGTGGTGTGCGCGGACGCAAGCGCCACCACCGTCCGCTATTTAGCTATCGAAGTAGAAGTAGGATGACAATTAGAAGTGTAATTAGCCGCCGGAATATAAGGCCCATGCTCATGCTCACGACTCAATTCTCGTTCCTTTCATTTGCCATGTCCACCTCGCGATCATGGACACCAGGACGCCATCTTGGTATCCTGGGAGACGACCACAGAGGAAACAGCGCCACTGTGCGTGGATTCGCCTGGGAACCTCCATGTCCACCCGTCCATGGAACCTCCATGTACGTACTACCGGTACAGCGTCACTTCTCCAAGCAGAGGACATTCTGTATCAGAAACCCCCCATACGTTCTGTGCGCCGTCTGCAGTGTGCATGACGTGGAAAAAGATCCGTCGGTCGGAAAGCTACCGAAGAAGAGCGCCGTCGGCCAACGTCGTCTTGAGACTCGAGACTCTCGAGTGTAGTGCAGACACACGAGAGTCACGGCATTCGTTGACAGGCCGCGACGCCGTGGCGGGCGGGCATGGACATCCACCACAATCATGCGGCACGGCGGTGCGTGTGTCTTTCGCCGGCATCCCACCCTTGGGCGGCCGCATCGCATTCTTGAACCACCCACCACATTCCAGGGTTTTCTTGAACTCGAGGCCCGCGATCAAGATTCACTGAATCTTCTTAATCTGTCCGAAACAGTAGCTCCCGACTGATTGCGATGATGACGTCGGCACAGTCACGGCTCAATCCATCCACGGCCTCAAGACCTTGCTTTAACATTCGTGACATCAAGTCACCACTGCCAATAAAGCCCGAATCAGAAGTGTAGTGTCCTTAAAAAGAGGTGCAATCGCCCAGTTGAGCCGTATACATAGCCCGGCCACGGTCGGCTCTGCGAAAGTTCAGCAGGCAGCGCGAATAAGCTCTCGCGTCCCAGGAGCTCCTCTCATCATCGACGTCCGTACGTCCACACGCATCATCCACCAGGCAGCCATCCACCACCAGCACGCTACCTGCATGGATACTATGGGCACGAAGCGCGTGCGCTGGTCGACCATCACGATCCACGAGTTCGGCGTGGGCCACGGCGGCAGCGCCGTGCCAAAGTCTGGGCCATCCATCGGACTGGCGCGCGAGCCCGAGTTCACGTGGAGCACAGACGTCGGCATGATGGCGCGCGAGTGCGACGGCGTGCGGCGCTTCACGTCAGCTGAGCGCGTGGCGCTGCTGCGTGACGCCGGCTTCTCGAAAGACAAGATCGAGGCGTTTGCCAGCGAGGCCAAGGACGTGCGCACGTCGCGCGAGCTGTACTACTCGAGCGAGATGAAGAGCTTCCGCAAGAAGCGCAAGCAGACCAAGGCCGAGGCGCGCGCCACGCGACAGAAGCACGACAGTGGTGCACCCACCGAAGTCGGCGTGCCCGTGGTCGCGACGGTGGCGACTGCGAGTGACAACCAGGACGACGAAGAGAAGCCGACGGCGCGTCTGCGGATAGAGATTGCCACCACGGAAGGCAAGCTCGCGAGTCTGTCGCCACTGCTGCCGCACCCGCTGCCGCTGTCGCCGTGCTGCTCGTAGTGGTGTCGTATTGCATTGCAGGGCATTTTGAATTTGTATACATATAGAGATAAACATACATCATAGACGCTGGTATATCTATCTGTCTATCTATCTATCTATCTATCTATCTATCTACATATCCATCTTTCATTCGATTTCTGCCTATTTGGGAAAAACCTCCAATTCCATCCGCCGTTTCGTCACCCGACGCTGGCAGATGCAACATGCAAAACGCCGTTTTGATAATTATATCCTCGCGCATGACCGGCTAGCCAATAGACCCCACAGGACAGGCACTGCACTGCAACAAGCTACTACTTGACAGCGTAGCTCCTGGCATACACGGCGCCGTCTTTTCTGTTTGGGTGGCGCGCGGTTCGGATTCGGATCTGCTGTACTATGGTGTAAGGGCTTCTCACACAATTCCCAATGCCTGTGCCGTCGCTCTTCAAGCGCAAAAGCAACTCGAAAGAGAAGGCCAAGCAGAAGGCGGACGATGCGCTCAGTGCCTTCAGTGGCGATGACAATCTGCTGCAGATCCACGCCGAGACGGCTGAGCTGCTGCGGCTGGTCAAGACCCCGGTGGTGGCTGCCAAAGTCAAGAGCCCCAGTGCCAAGCGGACTTCCACAGGCTCGCCAGTGAAGAGGGCGCCAGTACGACAGACGATCGAAGTGCTGGAGGATGACGACGAAGACGAGGATGAGACCCACGACGGTGGAAAGTCTGCTGAACGAGCAGCAACGCCACCAGCTCCACGCCCGTCGAGTGCTGACTTTATCATGGACTCGACCGTGGATCCGTTCGCGTTTGATGCGGAAGAAGCCCGTGTGCGGAAGGCTAGCGATACGTTTCTGCCCGACACTTCACCTTCCAAGCAGGATGTCGGACGGCAACGAGGCCATCTCATGGTGGAACAAGCGCGATTACAGCGGATAGAACGACGAGAGGAGACCAACAAGGAGCGGCGGTTTGAAGCCGAGAACCGACCGGTCGTGAACCGCGTGGAGGACAGTGCGATCAAGATCCAAGCCCACTCGCGGGGCTTTTTGGCTCGGAATCGCGCGGAAGAAGACAAGAAGGTGAGCGTTTGTCTGATGATCTGGCCATCGAGTCTGTGGATGCCTCCCTTCTCATGCTGATTTGTTGTTGTGTGACAGAAACAAGAGGAGGAAGCCGCGCGAGAAAGGCAACACCAAGAGGCTACGCATTGGCATGAAGTTCGAGACGTGGACCGCAATGAAGTCTGGTTCTACAACGCGCTCACGGGCCAGAGCCAGTGGGAGCGACCAGCAGCGATGGCGCTGCAAGCGAGCCAGTCGATGCCAGAGCTACCAGCTATCCATTCAACGGGCAGTGGCAATAACGCCACTACGACTTCCAGCGGAGGGGTACCCTCTCGCGTGGGTTATCTGACTCAATCCTCAGATCTCCCGCCTCTTTCGCCGTCGACAAGCCGTCCTAACAGCAGCAGTAGCAGCATGAACGGCCACTCCAGTCGCCCACAGTCATCATCAAAGCGGAAGTCTCTCCTACCGTCTCTAGGAGGCAGCAGCTCAGCTATGACGCCTTCTTACGACTACGGAGCGTCCACGTCGAATCCGTGGGAGTGCGACTCGGTGGCTGGCTCTACGACCTCAGATCAAATGAGTTTGTGCAGTGAACGCCTTGAAGACGATGAAGAGACTATCGGAGCCCATGAAGATTTTTCCAGAGGACGACGGTCTCAGCTACAAGCCGACGACGCGGCGCAGCACCCTCACCAACAGCAGCAGGAACAGCAACAGTATGAAAATGACGACTGGCAAGTCAACGACTCACTGTTTCTCGCTGACGGCTCCAAGAACAGCAAGCTCCGTGACACGATCCGAAATGCCCTGCAGACGTCGAAATTCGACTCGGTCTCTTCGCTCGTCGCGAGCAACGTCGTGCTCCGAAAGAAACACGTCAAAGGCAAGCAATCGCTGCTGTTACCAGACGCAAACTCCAACCAACGCAGCGTCAATTCGCCCTCTAGAAGCCGGGATATCGTGCTAGGAAGACGTGACGCGCCCATGTTTGTCGCTGTGCTAGACAAGAAACTCACTGGCAATGGCTCGCCAGCGTCGTCTCCAGTCGCGTCAACGTCCAAGACTAGCAAGACCAAGCGTCGACCGCCTTCGGCGCTGCCCATTGGAACCGATCCATCAAATCCACTGGCGTCCACTCCACAGATTCTGGATCTTGTCGACCCCGGGCTGTACGAGGACTTGCACACAGCGAGTTCGTCGCCCAAGAAAGCCTCCTCACCGGAAAAGAATGCGACTTCAGGACCCACGATCGTGTGTTTTAACTGCTGGAGTTCTAGCAATGGACGGCACTGTGAATCGCATTTGGATGCCAACGATTTCCGCAAAGTCAAGTCGTCGGAAAGTGCACTCATGTGCGCGAACTGGAACCTGGACCAGCTCCGTCGCAAATACCGATCCGAGGAGATCCAGGAGATCTTCATGAAGCAGAACGCGTCCTTACGGTACGACAAGCGACTCAAGCAGTACATCACGGTGATCGAGGCCAAACATCCGATCTACCGACGAGCAGAGCAGCTCACAGCGGCTTGGAACAAGACCATGCGGCGGAAAATCCACACGCGCGCGTGGTTTCGGTCTTTCATTGAGCAGCTCCGAGCCGGTGGGGTGCCCAAGGCTGACGCGTCGACGCCCAAGCTCATGAAGCTCAAGAACACGATCCAGAACAACCGCTGGTGTACGAAATACAGCGACACTGTGCGTGAATTCCACCCGAAAGCGCCGGTCACAGCGAAAAACCAAAGCGGCAACTTGAAGAACCCGATTCTGGACGTGATTATGGTCGAACCGGCGCATCCACAGCTCAAGAATTGGATCCTGAAGACGGAGTTTACCAAGCCTGTTGAACTCTACAAGCCACGTAAGTACGAGCTGCCGCCACGAAGATGTGTGCCCATGCCGACGCCGAGCTTCCTGGAGGAGATCCCGCTGCCTGTGCCCAATATTTTTATCGAGTGCGGCCATATCGTGAGTTGGTTTGAGCGGCTCAGTGCGCGTGTGGCCATGGCTGCGATGCACAAGGCCATGCTGCAGATCCAGGCGTGCTCGCCTCCCAAAGGGGTCACTGATGCGAGACGTACCAAGCACGTGACGCCAGTGACCGTCATGTTCGCGACGTTCGGCCGCAAGCCGACCAAGGGCATGATCGCAGTAGGCGGTCTCAGTGCGGAGCTGCTGATCCACATGCTCGTGACCACGTACATTCCAGCCCAGTACGGCCACTTCATCGTCTTTGACCGTCGTGCAATCGCCCCGTTGACCACAAAAGACTACGACGCCGTGTTTGTGTGTATGGAGATCGACGCCAAGACCATGAACTACATCTTCCGGCCGCTGGAGCACGCTCTGAATGTGAGGCGCCCACCGTGTATTGTCCTCTCGACCAAGACGTTTGCCTCTGAGACGGAGAGCGACGCCGCACTGCGAAGATTCCCAGTGAACCGTCCAGAACAAACGGGTGAAGAGCTAGCCCACGGGTTTCGAACGTTTTGGCTCGTGGAGGCATTCGTCGTGCTCGATGAAGTGGACTGTGTAGCGGTGCAGCCGACAGCCGACGTGTTGTCGCCTAATGTCACGAGTATGAACGCCACGATGACCACAAAAGTCGACCGGTTTTATCCGTTTTGCATCCCGACGACCAAGGAAAACACGCCCATCGAGTTCATTCACTTGCTGTGGATCGGTCAGTCTAGCCGCAACCAGCCACAGACATTCACGACACTAGGAGCCCAGCAACCAGGCGAGTTTATGAAGAACTCCAACCCGGATGGCGCGCTGGGCGTGTGCACGAGCGTGATCTACCGCAGCTGGGCGTACATGCAGAGTTCTCCATTCGACGAGTTCACGACCGACGAAGGCATCGCGTACTGGTACGATAAGCAAAACGACGAGACGTTCTGGTCAAGGCCGATCCTCCCCGTGGAGAAACACCGAGGCAAAGACGGCGATGTGGACGGTGTCATTGTCCACGGCATTGGCGAAATGGCGACGCTGGGCGTCGGCGTGGACGGCGCGCGGTATTCGCAGCACGATCTACGGAAGTACATGACCAAGAAGATGGAGGCGCCAGAGGAGAAAGAGAAGCGTATCAAGCACGTGGGTGCGAGTGCTCGTAAACACGAGCTGGTCGTCACGCTGGACAGCAAAGACACCCAAGGCAATACCACAGGCAAGTCGACCAAGGAGTTTGCAAAGGTTCAAGTGCCCAAGCTAGAATTCAGAAAGAAAGGAACCGCTGGTGCGAGTGGCTCCAAGCCGACGAGCTCCCAGAGTACGGGGCTGCTGACAGGCTCCTCACCGCTCAAGTCTGTGATGACTCCACAGAAAACACAGGGATCTGCGTCGCCGATGAAAGAATCCAGCGGCTCGATGGCTAGTGTCGACGTCAATACCCAGCAGCTCATCGCGACGATCACGCAGGCATTGGGCTCAGCTCTTCCGACTGGTGCGAACGGCTCCTCCGGAGTGGATATGCTGCAGCTGGGTATCGGATTGGGCATGGGTCTGGGTTTGCGTTCGTCCCAGCAGCAGCATCTACAACAGCAGCCATTGCCCAGTAGCTCTCGCGTGAGAGGCTCCTCTCGCTCAATTCGTAGCCGTCCTCGGTCAGCCGAGAGTCAGGTCTCTTTTGCCGACGATATCGACGAAGAAGGAGAATATAACGATGATCACGATGAAGACTTTGACGAGGCCATGGTCACGACGGCAAGATCCGACGGCTCCAGTGTGTTGAGTGACATGTCCTCCACAGCGAGAAGCATCATGTCAGTGGCCGTTGGTCCATCACCGGACGAGCTGGAGCTGCTCCCTGAGGCGGAACGAGCCAAGCTACTGGCTCAGCAGCAACGCGCAGGCTACAAGCAGAAGACGCCCGGATACAGGACCCATGCACCTCCAGGTGAAGGCCACACATGGGTCGACAAGCCCATCGACGGCTCAGCCGAAAGCCAGACAGCAGTGGGCGGCTACGGTGGTTCACTCCATCAGCGCGTGGCGTGTCTTCCAAAGGACTTTGTCGCAGCTGTGAGCAGCACCAAGGCCTGCAAGATGCAGGCGAACTACCTTCCCGTCATCAAGAACACGGTACGTCTTAGAGGCGACGGTCTCAGTAACATTCATTCTACGGTCTCACTTAACTTTGCTATGCATCCCAGAACCAACCGCGTAGTGTGGGTATCGTGCGACCAAGAGCCGCTTTGGACGAGTGGCTCCCAGTCGGCTACTCGCCGTGGTCGGCCGGCCGCGCGATCTTCGGCACGCAGTTCATCAAGAATCTGATGAGCCGTCCGGAGCTTCTCGCGGCTCAAAAGAGCGGTGCCGCCACTGCGTCCACACCCGGCGGCTCGGCCGCTGTGGTGCAAGTGGAGAAGAAAGAGAACGTCACGCAGGCCGTGAAGGAGGCTCAGCAACTGGAGACGGTCTTCAGTCTGTGTCGCCACGGCAAATACGACGAACTGGAGCGGGTGCGTCGCCTGGTGAAGGGTCATACAGTTGGATCTTTGACTGACTCTATGTGTGTGACCGACTGTAGATGATCACGAGTCCGGACTGGACGCTACCGATCGACTCCAAGGACGTCACGGGCAACACGCTGCTGTCGATCGCCTGTCAGAACAACAACAAGCGCATCGCCAAGCTGTGTCTGCGTCGTGCCGCCGACATCAACACGCAGAACGTACGCCTTTCTCATCCATCTGCTGTGATTCGCACTAATCTCCTCCTACTGACTATGTTGCTGTTGCCTTTCTCACCCGATAGCTCAATGGCCAGACCGTGCTGCACTACTGCCACGAGTACGGCTTCCACGATCTCATGGACTACCTGCTGGACAAGGGCGCCAAGGACGACGTCGTGAACGCCGACGGTCTCACGTGTTACGAAGGCCTCACAAAAGAAGCTGTCGACTCCATTTAGAACCAGCGACAAGTATTATAATCACAAAACACATGACGTCGATTTTAGTTGTTGAAATAGTGCAGCAAGAGCAGCAGCAGCGAGAAGAACGCGTAGAAGCAGAAGATCATAAAGCCGTAGTTGTCGCCGATTTGCCGCGTCTTCTCCAAGATGCGCGTGCTCTGCTGGATGTTGGTGGTCGTCGTCTTGGCGTGGTCGTGGATCGACTCGATCTCGGTCTGCTGGTCCATGATCTTGTCGGCGAACTGGCCCATGAGGTTGGAGATCTCGGCCATCTTGGCTTCCATTTGTCTACAACGCACAACCAACACAGTCACAACACTGCATAACATAGAGCTACCCACGCACACTGTGACGTACTTGGCGTCTTCGAGGTTTTCCTGGAAGTGGCGATGCAGCGTCACGTTCTCCATGTGGAAGCGCTCGTGCTGCTGCGGCGTGAACTCGACTTCCTCGCTTTGCGACGCAAACACAGGCGCCTTCGTCACGGCAGGTGGTCGCGAGTGTGGCCGCCGCTTCGTCAGCGTGTTCGTGGTCTCCATGGCGTTGCCGTTTCTCGTCGCGGGCTTCAACGAAGGCGTCGAAGTCCCATTAGAAGCCGATGCCGTGTTGGTCTTGGCAGCCAGCTCCATCTTGGTCACCAGCGCGTTCTCCTTGTCGGCCAGCGCCATGCGTTCATCGTCCGGCAGAAGCCGATGCGACAGCAGGAAAGGCAACTGCATGCGCTGCTTCTGGAGCCGCTTGGCGGCCGCCGCAATGGATTTTAGCCGCTCGAGTAAGTAGGTCACGATCTCTTTCTCGTGCTCCACACGCCGCAATGACGCATCTAATACGACCGTAAAATGCACACAACAACCGTCAATATACCGTCCTGTGAGCACTGTGATGTCCATGGTGTCTGCGTACGCGGAAGCATGGTGGCGTCCTGCAAGGCGTCGATCTTGAGGCCGCAGTTTTTGACCATTTCCGTGATATCGGCGTCGAACTCGTCCTTCTCGCGCTCGCTCATCTTCGCGTTTCCCTTCATGCGGATGAAGAAGTTCGGTTGGATGTATTTGGGCTGCACAGCACGCACCAATTCCTCCAAACTGACCAAATCCTGGCGCTGATCCATTAACAACACGTGTAAGTCGAATACTCCACGAGAATCGCCCTGGCGTCCGCAAAAATCCACTAAACGCACCAATTCCATCGCCTCCATCAAGAAGGAACTCTTTTTCACCTGCTTCGGCACTTGGTGTTCGCCTTCAACACCCGAAAGGCGCCGGAAATCGAGCGTGCGATCCATGCTGTGGACGCCCATTTTCACTCGACTTTCTTCAAGCCGTGCTTGAACTGACACGTTCATTGCCGCCGCATCAACCTTTCATTGGCTGAAATTACTTTCCCAGATATTATCCAATCCGATCGTTGCACTATTGTGTCGTTAGTTTAGGGCATTGGCGCGTTATTTTAGGGTCTCCATTTTGCCTCCAAAAAGGGGGTTGCGGTCGGCCATCAACCGAGAGAGTGTGGGGAAACATTAGCTCGAATATGGCGACTACACCTCTCGCTCTGCTGGCGGCGCTACGCGACCATGTGATCAAGGGCCGCATTGTGGAGGTGAAGGACGACGAGCTGGTGCTCGTGGACGCGAGTGGTGCCGAGCTGCAGCGCTTCAGCAAGCACAGCGCGACGGCGTACCAGTCCAAGACCACTAAGAAACCGTACGATCTTCTGGCCGTGTGGACGTGCTACAAGTACGCGCACTTGCCGTTCGTGGACTACGTGGCGCAGTGTCGCACGGAAAAGGCGACCATCGTGTCGTCGGTCGATAAGCGCGAGCTCATCGCGTACTTGAAGGGCGACATCGAGACGTCGACCCAGATCAGCGGAGCCGAAGGCAGTGCGGCGGCTTCTGCTTCTGCTTCTGCTTCTGCTTCTTCGACGTCTGAGGCGGCGGCAGGAGCCAAGCGAGCGTCGACTGGCGGCCAGGAGAATGGCGATGCGGCGGCGAAGAAGCGCAAGACCGAGGCGGCGCGTGGCGACGGCAACAAGGAGAACAAGACCAAGCCGGAGACCGTGTCGGCCGAGGCCAAGGAGGCCGAGAGCGAGCTCAAGAAGGTACTGGACAAGGAGTTCACGCACCGGAATCGCACGAGCGTGCTGAACGCGCCGAAGAAGAGCTTCGAGCACGTGCTCAAGGCCGTGGAGGCCGCGAACGTGGAGACCAAGGAGAAGATCGAGAAGGCCTCCAAGACGGCGCTGGTCGCGCCGGCCGCCGCACGCAAGGAGCAGAAGCCGCTGGGCGAGCTCGTGCGCGAGAAGATCCACGGTGAGTGTGTCTATGGGTCTAGTGTGTGTGTGGTGGATGAGTGATGGATTGACGTTGGTGGTGTATCTGTGTGATAGGCACGCCGATTATCGTGATCCCGGCGGGCTTTTCGGATCTGCTCACGATGCTCAACATCAAGGACTTCCTGGTGGACGGAGTGTACGTTTGATTGATGTCTGATGGAAGGATCGATTGGGAGACTGATGGAGAGTTTGATGTTGTGTCGAGCAGCTACGTGACCAACATGCAGAAGAAGTCGGAGGGCTGCCGCAAGGCGTCGTCGATCACGATCACCCACGAAGAGGACGGCGAGACGTTCACGTTCAACATCGTGGACAACGTCACACGCTTCAAGGAAAAGGACTGGTGCGGACACTGTGGTTTGTTGTTGTGGTTGAGAGGCGAGAGACTCACACTGGCTTGCTTTTTTTATCAGGCGGTGTGTTGTGGGCGTGATCGCGTCGGGCCAGGCGTGGCAGTTTAAGGGCTGGAAGTGGAAGTTCCCGCTCGAGGTGTTCAAGAAAGGTATGTGCAAGTCACCGGCTTTAGTTGCTGGAGCCGGATCGCGGTGTCTGACGCTGTGTGTTGTGGTTTGATCAGTGTGCGGTGTGCATATCTACTCGCAGGGTTCCCAGCTCGGCGAAGAAATCAAGCAGTGGGACGTGAAGATCATGATGATCCACCCCGACAAGCGGCACCTGGACAAGGTGGCGTCAAAGGAGTTCTGGCGATACCTCTTTGAGTTTCTCAAGCTCAAGGTGCAGTAATGTGTGGCTATGCATCATACAGCATTGTGGAGCTGCAGCTCTGAGGAACCACGCAGCGTTCACGTTCTCTGTTCGGCTTTGAGGTCTACAGACCAGGCATCGTTCTGTTCTGTTGTAGGCACTGCGTTATCGTCTACGCTGCGATGCATCTACCTACGTCATCCCTCAAATCGAAGGTGCCAGAAACATCCAAGAATCGGGAGAGGTGAGTCGTCGTTATGCGAGGCGCTCGTCGTTTGTGCTTGAAATAGATCGTACAACGTGGTCTGACAAGTCTCCATAAGCTCGTGTCTGTTCAAGAATACTGCGACTGTTGGTCTCCCAAGTGGAGGTCTGTGCAGGAGTGCATGCACTCCAGGCCAGGCATCGGTTACGCGCACGGTCTTGTCTTCGACTGTGCCGCAGATCCAATACGTCAGGCAAGTCGGGGTTGTGGCCTGAAATACCGCGGTCAAAACGGCGCCAGGGCCGTTATTATCTGCTGCTTGCTCTCTGCCTCTGCCCGGGCGCCGTCGCCCTTCAGTCACCAGCTCCGGCGCATGTACGTTGCGTTCGCATCATCGCCGGCAATCAATCGGATCGGAAGCTGCTGAGACCACGCCTCGATACCAGCCCCAAGTGTCCGCAAGTGCGAAAGACGCCTCCACGCCGTCCGCTCGTATTTCGTGCCGCTGCATGAACCGCGTCTCGCTCGCTCTTGTCAACGCTGTCCGCATCTCAAGCTCATCGTCTGTACGCTCCATTTGTTTTAGCGTGGCCGCCTCCGAGAGCGAATCCTGGAGTCCGCCACCGATCACAGGTCAGGCAAAGTGGCGCAACTGTGGAATCGCAAGTACCAGCGCGGTCCATCTACTATTGCCGTCACGGATCGCGACGAGGACTTGAACATCGCAGGCCAGGACAACATCAAGACCGACAGAGACAAGTCGAGCGCAGACGAAGAGACCACCGGGCTCACTCGACGCGCGCCTAGGGCTATGCCATCGAGTGCAGCAAGTGGAGGTACGGCGGTGAGCAATGCCAAGCCGAAGCAAGCCGCCGCGACGGAAGGGCCGTCGAATCCGTTGACCAAGCCCCCGCTCACCCAGATCAAGAGCTCCAGTAAAGTTGCACCTGAAGACCAGCCACCGCCTCGTCCGTTAAATCGCAAAGCGCAGGCTCTCGCGATCGTCGAGAACAAGTACGTGAGCTCCTGCCTCACACTGTGTACGATCTTCGCACTCTTCGGCGATGATATCCGCGTGCTATGCAACAAGAGTGCCGACACGCCCATCTACGATCTGCTCTTTGTGAGCTTCTTGCTGTTCTCGGCGGAACTCGCGATCAACGTCTACGCGTTGCCGAACTACTTCCAGAAGGGCCTCGGAGGCGCGTTTTACCTGGATTTCGTCTCCACCATTTCCGTGATCCCGGATATTGGCTGGATTTGGTCTCACGTCGTCAGTACCACGACGAGCTCCACAAGCGCAGGCCAAGCAGCGGCATTGAAAGCTGGACGAGCTTCGCGAGCAGGCACGAAAGCCGGTCGAATCGTGCGACTCGTGCGATTATTTCGAATGCTTCGTATCCTGCGAGTCGTCAAGGAGAAAGACAAGGACGCCGATGTCAAAGTCCAGATCTCGGAGCCGTCCAAGATCGGCAAGGTGCTGACCGAGAAGACCACGCGACGATTGATCATGCTCGTGCTGCTGATCATCATCGTGTCGCCGATCATCGATGGCAGCGTGGACCAGACACAGGACGACTTCCAGGTCTCGCAGCTGGAGCGGCTCCATCGGTACTCGCAGGACTACAACGTGTCGGGTGAAGTCCCGCAGGACGAATACCGCAAAATGGTGGAGCAGTACGTGCGTGACTCCAACGGACTGATCATTCAAATGTCGCTCGTTAACACCGACAGTGCCACACTCACGAAGTGGCTCTCCGAAATCAAGTTCCAGCCGCTAAACAGTGACGATGACTGGACATTCGAAGGTGACTACACGCTCAACTACAATCCGAAGAACGACTGGACGGCAGCCAAGTATCTATTGAACGACCCGACCACAGTGTACCGATCGAATGAGTACACCGTCGTGGAAAACTACGGGTGCTACAAGGACAACTTGTGCGTGGACTGCTCGACCAGCACGACCGAACAGACCTGCCACTCGTGGGTCATCTTTGACGTGCGACGCTTCTATCGCGAGACGGCAAGACTCAATATCGGCAAGACCATCGTGGTGATTTTCTGCTTTGGCGTCTCGATCTTCGTCCTCACGAAGGATGCAGAGACCATGATCATCGGTCCGATCGAGCGAATGATGCGGCTCGTCACACAGCTCGCAGAGAATCCATTGGGAGCCACCGAGGCGAAGCGAGAGCTGTATGAACTCGAAGCCGACGAGAAAACTACAGACGACTACGAGACCAAGATGCTGGAGCAGACGCTGGGCAAGATCGGTCGTCTGCTTCAAGTCGGCTTTGGCGCTGCCGGTACGGAGATCATTGCCAAGAACATGGGCGGCGCTGGCGAGCTGGACGTCATGATTCCTGGTAAGAAGATCACGTCGCTGTTCGGCTTCGGTATCATTGAGCACTTCACCGAGACGTGTTCGATCCTCGAAGAAGACGTGATCACGTACATCAACACCATCGCTGAGATCGTCCACAGCGACGCCAAGATTTTCCACGGTGCTGCCAACAAGAACATCGGCGCAGCGTTCCTGCTCGCGTGGAAAATGTGCGATGGTCCGCTGCCAGGCATGCGAGACCCTCGCGATCCAGCCGACAAGCCACGCATGGATCCAACAGAGAAGGCCAAGAAACGAGAAGGCATTTACATCAAGAGCGCGGGCTCGGGCACAGTCGCACGCCGCATCGGTCCGCAAGAACTCGTCGACAGCGCACTCACAGCCATGCTCAAGATGCGCGTCGATCTGCACAATGCGAACCACCACGGCACGCTGCTCAAGTACTGCACCAACAAGAAGCTGCTCACGGCGTTTGAGAACTTTGAAGTGCATCTGGGCTTTGGTCTCCATATTGGCTGGGCCATTGAAGGCGCGATCGGCTCCAAGTACAAGATCGACGCGTCGTATTTGTCGCCGAACGTCAACATGGCGGCGCGTCTGGAAGCTGCGACTGGCCAGTTTGACGTGCCCATGCTGATATCCGAGTGGGTCGTGGACGAATTATCACCCGAAGCCAAGAAGTTCTGCCGGAAGATCGACCGCGTCATGGTCAAGGGGAGTGAGATCCCCATGGATCTGTGGACATTCGACATTGGCCACTACCCGACTGAAGGGCTTCTACCCAAGATCCTCGCAGACGGCACTCAAAAGGCCGTCGAGTACGGCCAAGACGTGATCTTCAAGATCCTACAGGAAAGCATCCCGCGGGGCTTCTTCGACTGTTTCAACGAAGGCATCGGCGCGTACTTTGGCGGCAAGTGGGACGTCGCACGCGACAAACTCACGGCCGCCAACCAGATCTGGGAGGACGGGCCGACCAAGGTCGTGCTCAAGGTCATGGAGACGGAGAGCAAGGGCACGTTCATCGCGCCCGGCTGGTGGAAGGGCTACCGCGCGCTCACCGAGAAGTAGGTTTGTTCTTTGCCAGTCTCCGCCATCGCATCCAGGCACCCATCCACCCACCCACCACGCAGGCTTGTATCATAGTAGATTTGCTTGTTCGCATATTTGAATTTGAATTCCAACCACCAAAAACCATTCTTTCTGCCTCGATCTCTCAGTCCCAGTCGTCGTAGTTGTCGTGGTTGTCGTGGTTGTCGCGGTTGCCATCGCCGCCTCGCGGTTGGTTGAAGCGTCGGTTCCTGGCCTTGTGGTGGCGTCTTCGTGAGCGAGCGGCACGCAGCGCCTCGTCGGCCACGCGCTCGGCGATCGCCGCCAGCGAAAGATGCGGTAGCTGACATTCTTGTGGCTTGTCACACGAGATGGTCGCCGTGGGGTTGGCCAGCAGCTTGCTGCCCTGGAGCTGCTTCGTGCCGCGGCAGAACGGGAACGACGGCGTGAGCTTGGGGAACACACGCTTGCCGCCTTTGCGAGGGTTCGCGTTGGCGCGTTTCGCTGAGGCACCGGTCGAGTGGTCTTCAAAGACCCACTTGATGCCGTCCTTGAAGAAGATCAAGCGTAAGTGGACGTTGTCGCACGAGCCGCCCTCTCCTTCTCGCTCACAAATGCCACGCTGAAGGAACTCGGTGCAGTGCGAGCCAGTGCGGAACGTGTACGGGATGCGGTCGGGCACGGGCTGCCACGCCGGCAGCACGTAGCCCATGGGCTCGTGGGTGATCTGGCCGCATGAGTTGATGTGATGGAACAAATCAAAGCGGAGGGATTGATCCTCTGGTGCTTGGTGCTCGCCACCGTCGATCGCTGCACGTAAGATGTGGAGCTGGCGCTCAGTCTCTTTGTCTTGGCGACGCATCGGGCATCGAAGTAGGTAGTTTGCGCCAGTGAGACCTTGGAGACTCGTGAGAACCGTGTGGACGACTGCGAAGTAGTCAAGCGGCCTACACACACAAGGGGGCATGGGTTAGTAACTTGAATCACAGTGATCTCTGTAGCTTAGCGAGTTCGTACTCGAAGGTATCTGGGAAGCCAGCAGAGCCGAGGGATCCAAGGAGAGTCGAGAGCGAGTACTTGGACCAGGAGGTGACCGTCGACGTCTTGGGCGACATCCGTCCCAGCAGCAGCGCAGAACCACCGCGGATCCATGAACTGAGCCACAAACAACGCAGTTCGCTCGCTGTGATCCGCTCGGGGATGCCCAAGGGCATATAATCGGGCTTGAGACTCACACACACGGGCTTGGTAGTCTACAGAACAATGCGTTAGGAACGTCAGTTCCTGAAAACTTGACAGTATATCAGAAGCGCAGCACTTTGCGTACCTTGGTGGTCGAGACTTGGACGTAGACGAACGTGGCTGTGCGGACAAGAAGCTTGATATCACCCATTTGCCAGACATGGTACGTCACGCGACGCTCTAGCTTCCCACTCGATTTCTGCAACATTCAGAATTACTAGTAAAAAAACAGCGTCCTCGTCCACGAACAACTACAGTCAGAGCGCGTACCGTGAGCGCTTGAATCGCGAGAGGATGGCTCATCGCCGCGATCTTTTCACGCGCACACACGTGGCCATTAGGTACTGGACGATCCAAGTACAGTTGACGACGCGGCTTGCCCTGCACCATACACACGCGGCTCTTCACTGGTACAGTCCAACCAAGAGACTGTAGAAAATTGAGCAAGAGTTAGTCTATCATCCGCCACAGATCCAAGGGAGCCTGAGTAGATATACTGTACGTACCGGGGCGTTGACACCGTCCGCTGCCGTGTCGAAAATGGCCAGCAGCGTGGCTGAAGACATCGCCACGTCGCAGTCGTGCTTCTCCATGAGCCTCTCGGCGGTCGGGTCTGCAGAGATGGCACGCCACACTGCAGCCGCCTCATGCACTGGACCATCGTCGATACTCACGCCAGTGGCCTGAGGATCCAGAGTCGTGTTGGACTGTGCCTTCAAGACGTCCTCGTGAAGCACCGCACCCGAACCTTCCACCGCCACTTCCTGGAGATGCTTCATGGCGCTCGCACTGCGCTCCGCTGCACTAAGACTAGAGCTGTTCAAGGAAACCAACACCTGCGTCTCGTAGTAGCGTGGATACAGATGCATCACTTGGTTGCGAGCCACCTGCAGACGCTGGTCAAACTACACACCACATACGATCCAATACCCGTGAGCCCACCAAACGAACCATGGAGGACACGTGGATCCGTAGCGTACCAGTCGATCAATGTGAGGCGGCACTGCCGTGTACTCTGCTAGCTTGTCGTTCTTCGCGAGCCGCTCCAAATCGACCTCAAACAACCTCTACAAAACCCAGTAATTTAGTCCAATTTGATGCCGTCCATTCCATTCCATCGAGCCTCCCGACCGTACCTGTTCCTGTTTCGCAGTCACCTCCAGGCGACTTAGCGTCGCATGTTCCTCTGCTGTCAGTGCCAACAGCGGTGGAATCCCGCCCTAATAACATCACAACACATTTTTCCACTGTCAGAAAAAGCAGTCAACAAATCAATGGTCCGCCTTTCTCACTGACCGCAAGCGCCGCTGTCCGCTTCTGATGGAGTCGCATGTACGTGGCGTGGTCTGTAAGGGGGATGGTCGACAGCCTTTTAGATATGTTCTCAACCTGCGCCATCTCGCGCGAACGCTCTTTGATGGCTCGCTCCATGATGACGTCGGCCAGGTGCCTGGCTTGCTTGGGCACGACAGGCGCCACGGACGCTACGGCTGTCGCTACTGGCTTGATGTTCATCACCACAGACGCAGACGTCGCTGCTGTCGGTGCTGCTGTTGTTGCTGCTGTTGTCGCTCGTGGCTTTGCTGGCGCCTTGTTAGGAGAGTTGCTGGAGAGCGCAGTGCGGATCGCCGCGCGTCGCGTGTGCTCGTCGAGGAACTTCTCCGCCTCGTGGACATTTCCATCGACAGAGTACGTGTGGTAGGTGTCTGCACAGAAGAAAGACGCGTCTTTCTTGTCGACGTCATTCTCGGTAGCAGGGGCCTTGCGCTTGCGTGAGAACAGAGGCGGCGGCACGGCGAACGGATTCTCCATTTCCGATTTTGGAGCTGGTGAGGTCAGGAGCTCATTCACCACGAAGTTGTCCTCACATTTGTATTTCAGCGAATCAAATCAATATAGGTTCTAATAACAACCAATCAACGTTTTGTTGGTTGGGTTTTGTTGGTAATTTTCACCAACACCAAACAAGACCAAGAACGCCAACAAAGCAAGATGTCGGTGCTGCTGGACACGACGCTGGGCGAGATCGTCGTGGATCTATACGTGAACGACTGCCCTCTCGCCTGCAAGAACTTCCTGAAGCTGTGCAAGACCAAGTACTACAACAACGTGCTGTTCTTCAACGTCCAGGAGAACTTCATGGCGCAAACAGGCGACCCCACGGGAACGGGCAACGGCGGCGTGTCCATCTACGGGCAGCTCTACGGCGAGCAGGCCAAGTTCTTCGACGACGAGATCAAGCCGCATCTCAAGCATAACAAGAAAGGGTTGCTAGCACTCGCGAACAAGGGCGCGCCGCACACCAACGGCTCGCAATTCTACTTCACGACGCGCGGTGGCGACCTCGAATATCTGGACGGCAAGCACACGATCTTCGGTGAAATTGCCGAAGGTATGGACGTGCTGGACAAGATCAACGCGCTGTACGTGGACAAGGACTTCCGTCCGTACCAGGACGTGCGTATCAAGCACACGTACGTGCTGGACGACCCGTTTCCGGACCCGGACTTGCTGCAGATCCCGCCTCAGTCCCCACAGCGAGAGCGTCCAGAGGAAGAGACAGTGGACGTTCGGCTGGCAGCGGATGAGGCGCTGGACGAACCGGACGGACGCACGGAGGAGGAGATCGAGCAGAGTCTGCGCGAGAAGGAGGCCAAGTCGCGTGCCGTGGTGCTCGAAATGATCGGCGATCTGCCGGACGCCGACGTTAAGCCGCCGGACGAAGTGCTGTTCGTGTGCAAGCTGAACCCTGTGACGGAGAGCAGTGATCTGGACATGGCGTTCTGCCGCTTCGGTCCGTGCAAGGCCGAGGTGATCCGCGACTCCAAGACGGGCGACTCGCTGTGCTACGCGTTCGTCGAGTTCCAGGACAAACGCCACTGTGAGGAGGCGTACTTCAAGATGAACAACGTGCTGCTGGACGATCGACGGCTCAAAGTTGACTTCAGTCAGTCGGTGTCCAAGCTGTGGAACAAGTTCAAGCGCCGTCCGTGGGAGCAGCACAGCAAGGGCGAGGGCGATCCGTACGCGAGCGAGAAGAGCGGCGGACATGGAGGACGACGAGACGTGAACGTTGGTAAGAACTTGCGGCTCAAGCACCAGCCAGTGCGTCGTGGAGGAGGCGACTTTGAACTCGTGGGCAGTGATGATGAGCAGCCTCAGCGAGCACGCACTGACCGCCACCGCAGTGACGACAAGGGCCATCGCGACTGGCGTCCGAAAGACAAAGACCGTGGCCGTGAACGCTCCAGTCGACGCTCAAGAAGTCGAGAGGCGTCGCCCGCGGCGTCGAAGAAGCGTGACAAGGACCGCAGCAGAAGCAGAGGCCGCGACCACGACCGTGGCGACCGCAAGTCGACGAAAGACCGTGGAAGCGATCGAGGATGCGACAGGGACCGCAGCCGTGACCGCAGCCGTGGACGAGACCGAGACCGAGACAGTGGTCGCGATCGACATGGTAGTCGACGTAGCCGCGACCGCGGCGATGACCGCAAGAAGTCTCGACGAAGCCGCAGCCGCAGTGCGTCCAACGACCGTGGCAGCAGCAAACGCAGATGAAATATCCTAAACGAATAGAATCTCTATTGGTTTTCTGTGAGCTGACGCTTATTGTTTCTGGTCTCAAGGGATGCAGTGAAGCGATGGATGAAGTATCGCTCGTCCCGCACGGCGTCCAGTGGCTCGACACGAACCAGATACAGCTCTCTCGCGTCTTCCCATGCGATCGACTGGCCGTCCGACACGCGTCTTGCGTCCACGATGTGAGGCTCATGCGGCAGGATGTTGTCGTCGAAGAACAACGCGTGCACGCTCGAGTCAGCGTCGTCCACGAGCAGCAGTTTGCCTGCGCTCGCAGCTTCGACGTTCGTGAACCAAAACGGGTAGAAGTCCCGCAACGCCAGCGTCGCCTGGCTGTCACGCCAACGTTGTGTGAGGAAGCCGTGGATCGTATCGAGACCCTGAGTGATCTGCACGCCATCGACAGCTTCGTAGAAAGTCTCGAAGCTTTCGTCCACGGTCTTGGGCTGCGTGAACGTGCCCATCACGAGTGCCGTGGCGTCGTCGGAGCGGTAGAATGTACCGAAACGGTGATCTTCAGCCTCACGTGTCGATAGATGCAGACGTCGATCAACGGAGCCGTCGCTACCGTCCATTAGTGTTGAGCCAGGCGTGAAGAACGGGTGCTGGCCGCTACAAAACAGGTTGAACTCCTGTGCGATACGGTGCAGATCGTCGCCGTAGGTGCGGAACACGAGATTGAACTTGGTGCCGCGCTCGTGGAGAAACTGCAGCAAGTGAAAGAACGCCGGGATGATGAAGAAGTACTCGGACTCGTCCAGTCCAGCAGCTACTACGCGTGGGTCGCTACGGTCCGGAGACGACGGCAGCTGAAGTTTGGCGAGCAGGGCGTCGTGCTCATGCTTGAACGCGTGGCCAGGGTTCCCAGGCGACGTGAAGTCCTGGCGACGGATCTTCCGCATCTCCTTGTTGTACTTGGCGTCCATCGGATCGTGGGATGGCGGGTACTGCACTCAGTAGGAGACAACTACATTAGAATCCCGCAGTCATACTGGCGGATAGTATTGACGGTCTCACCTTGATGCGAAGGAACCTGCCGTAGGAGATCGCATCGCCTTGGTCGTCTGACGGCTCCGTTGATAGAACGGGCTCTCCGTTCCACGCCCACGTCTCGCCATAGTCGTTCGTGGCGCCGTAGGCGCGCTCTGTGAGCAGGTCATTTAGGATGTGGTGGAGTCCTTTGCCCTGCACGGGGTCGTGCATGATCACCGTCTACAGACAAAACTCGATGCAATGAGTTACACTATACAACGCTCAATGAACTCGTCATGACGAGGTACGACGTCCGCACCTTGTTGACATCGAAATACAGCACGATATGCGGCTCCGCCGCCGCTTCATCTTCCGCCATTTTCCCGATTTATGTGTGCTGCTGGAAGTTGAGCAGACCACTGGACGAGCTATTGATTGGCTGAAAATCAACTTAACACTATATTATTGGCTGAAAGCATAGCGACGTCACAATGAAGTCATGGAGGCAAGTGCTCTACCCACGACAACGAGCTTCGGTCAGCGCTGCGAACAAGTCGATCTCGACTGGATCTGGGAACTGCAGTGGAAGTCGACTGTCTGCAACTATGGCGTCGATGCCGAGCAGGCGCCACGGATCAAATGCCACAAACGTCTGAGGTCCTTCGATCGGCCTCGGCGTGAGTAGAGCGAGTGGCTCAGCAGCGTAGTCGAAGAGCTTGTACGCCGCATTCTCCAAGTCCTCGTCCGCAGAGACACACAGCGTGTACTCCACGCCTGGAGTATTCTTCCAGACAGACAACGCCTTCCAATCCAACGAGCCTGCGGCCTCATCACCCCACCCACGAGAGATGCCGACCTCGATCTTGAGCGTCAAGAACTCATCCCAGGCGGCAACATTGGCGGGCAGCTTTGCACCGAGCGGCTCAGCTACGTCTCGGTTCGGACCGTAGCTGAGATCGGGTTCACGACGCGGGCCTTGGTCATTGTACGACGCCCCACTGGACCCGAGGGACAAGTCCACAATCGGTTGAGAGACAAACACTTTCGCCAGTGCAAAGACCAGATTCTCATGGGCTTTGCCTGGAAACTCGACGATGTGGATCTCGTTGGTCTCAGCAAACCACTCCAAGTGCTTCGACTTGATCACTTGGTCATCGCTTTCGACGAACGCGTCCCATTGGGCTTGGGACGCTCTGCATACCAAGCGCGTCTCTCCGCGCGGCACGTCACGCACAGTCAGCTTCAAGAGCGACTCGAGAGCACAGTTGATCTGCCTCACCGTCATTTGCTTTCACTGTCATGGCAGAGTGACCCAGTCCCAGTCCAGGGACGCGGGGGGGCTTCAAGGTCCTACTCCAAATGAGCAACGTGATGTCAATAATTGCCAAGTTTTGAAGGACAGACAGTCCACCCTTATTCAACAACTTTTCCTGTTATTTGATACGGTATTAGTTGTCGTGGGTAGTAGTGACGTTACGTGGACTGCTTGGACTCAGGCTCGGCGTAATGCCCATTGTGATCATCCCCGAGCCGATGGACAATCGCCGTGTGTGGTCCGTGCTGCGGTCTTTGTCACGCATTTGCCGGGCCTGCTGCAGCAGTGGCTCCACGTCGACCGCGGGCAGCGACTGCAGGAGCTTCAGTGCGCCTGTGAATCCTTCGTTAAGTAGCTTGGCGCGTTGGGATCGGAGCAGCGCACAGCACACGTAGTGCAGAAAGCTGAATCGCTTGGGGTCAGCGAGTAGCGCGTCCCAGATCCACAGCGTGGACGCCATGGGAAACTCCCGCGCCAGTAGCGTCATGTACCAGCGGAAGCTGTAAAAGTCTGGCGACAGGCCGATCGAATTCTAGATTTCAAGCACCAAGATTCAGCAGTTAGTCACAATTCAACATCGACAAGGAAGGTTATAGATGACTCACCAAGTGCTGCCAGAGTAGTGCATCATGCTGCCGAAGCAGTACAGTGAGTCGCGTCATCTGGGTGTCCACGCCTGTCTTGCTTGGGTCTCGAGGCGACTTGCTGTACAGCAGCTTGGCCGAGTTCATGATCTCAGTGAACGCATAGAACGCGTCGGCCTCGGTCTCATTAGCCCAGTCTTCGCTTTCATCCGAGCCAAACACAAACACAAGCGGCGCGAGGATCTCGTTCATGCCCTGCATGTAGCCGAGGTCGGGGTTGAGTTTGGCATACACGAATAGGATCCGCAGCATCCATTGCTGCTGCATACCCCCGTCCGAAAAGAACGCCAGCTCACTCTGCGTACGAGATACGTCCTGCTATAGTGGTTAGCCCTGTGACCGAGTCCACAAACTCTAATGCCGGCATCTCACCTTTTCGATTTCTCTCAGCAACGACGCGTCTCGTGCGAATGGCTGGGAGTCTTTCCGCATCAAGACCGGTATCTCTTGTGGCTTGGTTTCCTCTGGCTTCTGTTCAGGCGGCGGTTGCGATCGTACAGTCTGGCACTCACGTCTCCACCGATGGTACTGCGCTCGTTTCTCTTTGAGAGACTCTGGCCACGACTCCGGGTCATCATAGTTCATCAGCCCTAAGAGAATACGCCACAGTAGCGGTCGATTCGAAAAGTTGAGTCCTTTGAACGCCTTGGCTCGAATGTCATCAATCGTTGGCGTGGCATTGAGCGTATCCTTCTGGATTTCATCCGCCGCTTTCTCTTCAGGGCTTGCTTCGCTTTTGATCGCTGGAGTCGCGTTATTCGATGCTGTCACTGACGACGCTCCACTGTCTACCAGTGAGTTGCGCCGCTGTGTCTCTGTGGTCGTACTCGTCACCATCACTGCGGCATACTCCGCAACGGTGGGGCTCCGGACGTGCAAGCGGTCTTTCGCCGTCGAGTGCATTCGCACCGTAACAAACCACCACGGCCGCGTCGTTTCAAGATCGCATCTGATCCGATCAGACTGAGACATCTCGCCAAACATACAAACCCCGAGTGTAAACATACTCAGAATCACGTCCATCTGATGCACGTCATCCCCATCTGCACGGCGAAAAGCGACGGATTGCATCTCCACATGTGGGTCGCGATGGCTACGAAGAGCAAACAATGGGTTATCGTCTCTGCTGCGACAATCCTGACGATGCGCGAGAGTCAAACGGCCGTCCGCCGCCGCATGGACAGATAACGGCAGCTCCCATCTTGGCTCCAGTCCAGTCCAGTCGTAATAGTCCAGTTCAGTCGCGTGCCCACGACCAGCATAGAGCCAACTGGGCCACCCCCATGAGGATGAATGAAGCCTGGCTCTCTTTGTACCAGTAGGTTGAATGGCGTCTCACTTGCAGAGACTGGGACTGCTACGCGTGAAGAAACTTGTGGATTGCTGTCGCAAATATTAGGATCCAGTTAAAAACAGACCAGGAAAAAGATACAGAAGCGCAAGATATTGGACTCCAAACACAATGCCATCACTTCTTGCACTTCTGTCCTGTTCTCCAATACTCTGTATGAGTCCAATTGTTGCTGACTGGGCGTACAGTATTACATGTGGACTGAGTTTTGCAATCGCGTACACTGTACACACCACGCCGTCCAGCAATCGGCGCATCTCCTCATGTGTTCATGTCGCTGCTTGAAGCGGCCACACAGTCGGACGATGACGATGCGATTGTTCGTTGGGGGTCTGGCGTTGGCGGATCAACAACTTTGAGGAGCTGGCTTGCTCCAGTACTGCACTCTTTCCAGGCGCCATGACTGTACGGAGTGTACGACAATGACTTCATCAACGGGTGAAGTGTGTGGGATCGTCAATTGTCTCTCTGTCAGTTCTGTTGGACTCTCCCACTTCCCAGGAAATGTTTCCTAAATTTCCGGAACCAGTTGGCTTTGTAGAGCCACAAATTTCGAAACAATCTGGTCTCAATCATCCACTTGGACAGGGGAGGAACATTGGGTGATGGAGCATCTGTGGGTGATTGGGTGTTTGGGTGGATGATGGGCGTCACCTGAGCTGAGCTCCTGAGCTCCTGTCGGGCCCGAGACGGAAGAGAGAACAACCGGCCAGGACGTCGAAGCACCAAGTGACCAAGTGGCCGCCTACACTGTACGCGCGCCTCGCCTTCTCACCCACAGCACCACAGCCCTCCGCGACACAGAACGCCCCTACGCTACGCTCCGTAGAGTCGCGATCGAACAGCTCGCTTCTTCCTCTCTCTAGCTCTGAGTAGATCGACAAGAAAGGCGCCACAGGACAGGACAGGCCGTGGGTTCGCGACATCGACCAGGACCCAGAACGACACAGAGATTGATGGCACAGAACGGAGCGATGGACGCCGACCGACGGAACGCCGCCGACGCCGCGCGCGTGAACGCCAAGGACAACACGAACACCGCTGCGAATGGCGCGGGCAACGGAGCTGTGGGCAATGGCAGCGGCACGCCACTCCAAGGCGCGAATGCCGACCTGCTCATGAACATGATGAACTGCGTGGATACGTCGCTGTTCTCACCGCAGCAGCTCAGCAGTTGGGAGCAGATGAAGCAGCGCATCCGCGCCGCCGTGGACCAGAACGTGCCGCTCATCGTGCCCACGAGCATCAGCGAGCACCTCGCCAAGAACACCACCGCGTCGTCGTCCTCTGGGGGTTCCTCGACGACGAGCAGTGGCGACGGCCACGCAGGCGTCAGTGGTGGCAACGTTGACTTCCGTCAGCCGCTGCACCGCGAGGCGAGTATCCAGGACGTGCTGTCGTGTCTGCTGGACCAGCAGCCACTGTCGATGCGCGTGATTGCTTCCAATGGCGGTAACGTGCTCGTCAACTCGGAGCTGAAGAACCGCCAGTCGGGCGGCGCTCAGAGCGAGGACCATCGTCCAACGCTGAAGAGCTTGCTCAGCTCGAATGACTTCACGATGACGGAGAAGAAGGAAAGTCTCAAGCACTTGCTGAGCTTTATTGACAACTCGTTTGCGAGCCACCCAGAGCCCATGACCGACGTGTACAAGGAGAGCCAGGACGGCAACATGCGGCGGCTGTCGAGTCTGCACATGATGCGGTCGTTCCTCACGCCCAACACCAACATGCCGTCCATGGGCGGCCGCACCACGAGCTTTGAGATCATCCAGTCGATGCTCAACGCCACGACCAACCAGACCATCCAGAAGCCCATGACGAGCCAGGACAGCTTCCGATTCCAGCACTTGGCGAACGTGCTGGAAGCTATTGAAGGCGACGTGGGCTACGACAACGAGGACTATGGCGGTGAAGAAGTCGTGCAGGTCGACAACCTGGACAACTTGCTCGATTACCAGAGCCCGACCCACGCGCAGCAGCAACAGCAGCAGCAGTCGCACCACGGCGCCTCCAGCGGTGGCTTCGTGGACACGCAGAGCATGGTGAACCAGTCGTCGCGACTGAGCGGAGGCATCGCCGGCGGATACGCGAACGACTACGCGTCGGGCGGCTACCAGAACATGTACGGCGGCCAGCACCTGTACGGCAACAGCGCGCAGCTGCCGGCGTACGGCACGACGCACCACCAGAACGCCGCGGAGATGGCCAACATGATGTACGCGAACGTCAAGGTCGAGCCTACAGCATCCCACCAGCACCACCAGTCGATGATGTCCCACGACAGCATGCAGCAGTCGGCGCAGCCTCCGTACGGTCACATGTCGTTCCAGTCGGCGATGCTCGCGGCGCAGCCCGACATGATGATGGGCGGTACACCCAGCGCGTACCACAGCCAGCAGACGGCGTCGATGATGAAGCCTGCGTCGATGCAGCACCAGCAGTACAGCGCCATGCTCATGCAGCAGCAACAGCAGCAGCTCCAGCAGCTCCAACACCAACAGACGCCGATGCACGGCCAGGCGGCGTCGCTGGTCAAGCAGCAGAAGCAGGACGCCCACGGCGGCGTGCAGATCTGCTCGGCGCTTGGCTGCAATCACGTCGCGCGGGTCAAGGGCATGTGTAAACTGCACGGCGGCGGACGTCGATGCAAGGTCGAAGGCTGCATGAAGAGCGCGCAGACAGGCCACCTGTGTATCGCCCACGGCGGTGGCAAGCCGTGCAACGTGGAAGGCTGTCCGAAGACGGCCCAGTCGCGAGGCCTGTGCAAGCAGCACGGCGGCGGCGTGCGCTGTAAATTCGAAGGCTGCACGAAGAGCTGCCAGTCGGGCGGCTACTGCCGCGGCCACGGCGGCGGCAAGCGATGCGAGTTCCCCAACTGCACCAAGTGGGCGCAGAAGAACGGCCACTGCGCCAAGCACGCACAGGAGATCACGCAGCACCACCCTTAAGACAACATTCCAAGTCTAGTGGCTCGTAGCTACTGTAGTGGCGAGTATGGTTTTGAAGGGTGCGTAGGCTGCCGATGATGGTGACGAGTGTGCCGTGTAAGTAGGAATAGAAAGAGATGCCGAGGATTGATTGACGAGACCGTTGCAGCAAAAACGAAATGAAATGGCTACGAAAATCCAAGCCAAAATGAGACCAACTCGCGCGAGTGACGTGTGTGATTCTGGATTTTTAGTGACATTTCGTGAGCAGCTCTGCTCAAAAATGGGCGATAGATCCGGCGGTGGACACACGAGTCGCGGCCGCTTCCGTGCGAAGGACGACTCGCGAGAAGATGCGCCTCGTGGATACGGACGCAGGGATGACAGGCGAGGCCAAGGGCGTGGAGACTGGCGGTCGAGAAGAGCTCCTGGAAGAGCAGACATCAGCCAAGGCGACGGCTGCGAGAGGACGAGTTGGCGAGACCGAGGCAGCACCACGACTCGCGCCTCTGCTGATACACAGGACGCAAGAGCATCAGTGCCGATGGATGGGGACACTGATGAGATTAGTGAGAAGTTGGTGGCGCTGAAGCTCGCGGAGACTGTGTGCGGCGAGTGCGATGCGATGTGTTCGAGTGAGGAAATCAAGATGCGGCAGCTCACCAAGGACCTCAGCCGCTTTGAGATTGCACCGGGAAGCTCACTATCTACTGCCCTAAAGGCGGATCAGCTGCCGTGGGCTGTGAAGAAGTACCGTCGTCCTGCCGCCGGTCGCAATGAGATCCAGCCACAGGAATTGAGACCGCCGCATGTGCTGGAGCGGACGCTGCAGCATTTGTTCACGAACGTTCTTCCGTGGACACGCTGTGGGTTCGACTGGAGCGTCGCTGACGCTGACGCTGACACTGTGGTGACCAAGCCGCAGGACTTCCTCTCGTTGTATCACTTTGTCAGCGACCGCGTGCGCAGCGTGCGCCAGGACTTCGTCATCCAGCGAGTCAGCGGGCTCAGCCGCATCCAGGCGCTGATGCAAATCGCACGCTTCTACGTGCTTGCGAGCTTCCGAGCCACGCAGATTTTGGACTTTGGAGACAAGACGATCGACTGGAGTGAGACGCTGAATGACCAGCAGCTCGCGTCAGCACTGACTGAAGTCCAGGCACAATTCCAGTCCATGGAATCGACTGAGTTGCTTGCAAATGAGTCGCTGATCCAGCTTCAAGAAGAAGCCTTGGCACTGGATGTATTGCTCCACCTTCCCGATGCTCGAGCCGTCAGGTGAAGAGAACTACTCAGCCTGTGGTATGGATACGGTTAGGTTCGCTAACGTCGTTCGTGATTGTGTGTTAGTCTGCTCTTGGTGAAGGCAAGTCGGTCGTCTGCCCTGCTCAAGCGACCAGGTCTCCGCCGCGTGCTCGCTCTCTTCGTCGCGTTCCAGGCAGGCGACTTCTTCTCTTTCTCGCGTTGCTATCGCCAGTTACCTGAGCTTCAGCAGTGCCTAGCACTGCGTCATCTCGTCGTGTTGTGGCCACGAACGCTCACCATGATGAACAAGGCGTACGGCAAGATCGACCGCTTCACGCTGGATGAGATCGCCACGACGTTGGAACTCTCCAGTTCTGAGGACGCGACGACTCTGTGCAAGGCCCTCAGCGTCCACGTCGAGGAGCCAGCCGCCGAGTCCACACTAGCAGCACCCGTGGATTCGTGGGAGGAGACAACGACAACAGAGCCTCCACGAGCAGAAGCGTTCGTCCAATTCAAGATCACGGCCATGCGAGACGAGCTGGAGAAGCCGGTCGAGTGGGGGCTCACGCGTCGCAAGGCTGCTTCCATCCAGAAGACGTTCGCGACTCGATACACTACAACTCAGCTCGTGTGTAGCCAGATCCTGTGAGAGGCAAATGAAATCTGGATGAAAAAAATATGCGTGCTATTTGTTGTCTGTCATCCCTGCTCATCACGAGATACTTCCACATTGTACCAACCCATTCCCATCGATAAGCCCGGAACGTACATGCGTCTCTCCTTCCACAGTGGGGCTTCAGACCTTGGTCTTCTTCTTTGGCGGCGGCAGACTGTTGAGTGCGTCGAAGCTGAGCTCGACCTTGGAGTCCTGCAGATTGTCCAGATCCTGATATGACCGCGACACTTGGCGTGGGTCCACGGGCAGATCGCCCTCTGGTGGACGGTTGCTGTATCGAGGAGGCGAACGGCCTCGGTTGTCGCCAAACGAACCTCTTCTCGGTCGGTTGTCGCGTGGTGGGCCACCGTATCCGCCTCGGTAGCCAGGGCCGTCACGGGAGTAGCCTCCTCGGTTGCCCGGTGGGCCGCCGTAACCTCCTCGTCCCGGTCCACTACGGCCCTGGTACGAAGAGCCTCCTCGGCCTCCAAGCACCGGGTTCGTCAATGTGTTGGTGGTCTCGACAGGCGGCAGAGGGCGGTTCGCATCTTCTCGGTACTGCTCCCACATGTAACTCTCTCCGACTTCAGCGACCTTATCCTCGACGAGTTCTGGGTGCTTGTTTCGGATGTGTTTCTTCACAAAGTCCATCGCCTTGAACAGCTTCGTGCACAAACGGCATCGGTGCTTGCCGTCCTCACCAGCCTTCTCCGCGTAGTTGGCATACGTCGTCTCGAGCGCAGTCTCCTCGCGAGCCTCGATCTCGTCCACCAGGTTCTTATCCTTTTCGTGCTTGGCAGCGATGTTCTCGGGGCTGAGCTCCTCAATGTATGCCAGCACTTTCTCGTCGAGACTGGCAGCCCAGCCACCCTTCTGCTCAATGCTCTCATCTGCTCCACCGACCGACTCCTTGCGGACCTTCTCCTCGTCGAGATCCTTCGACGACGGCGGCGGTCGGCAGAAGAGTGCCGGGTGCGCGTGCATGATGTCACCCATGTCGATACACTGCACCGCAGCGTAGTAGATGTAGTGGTGGACGCGACGCAGGTAGGCCACGATCACATCCAGCTTCTGCTTGTCGGAAGTGTACGTGCTCGCAACCGTCTCGTCCGCCAGCAGCGCTTCAATGCCAGTGCTGTTGAGGTCGGCCCCCTTCACGAACAGCGCCTGGTCGAGCAGCTTCGCCAGCTTGAGCGACTGCTCGTAGTCATACGTGAGACGGTCAGGCACCGACAGGTACGACGGCGTCTTGAGAGGCGCTCGCGAGCGGTGCTGCGAGACCTGCAGACGAACGGGCGTGAAGAGGTCGCCGTCCTGCACGAATGTGTTGTGGATCTTGGGTAGCGCCTCCGCGGCTGCCTCGGCGCTTTCGTAGATGATGTACGCCGAGCGATCGAAGTCGAAAGTGCTCTTCTTGACTGGGTCAGACAGGTAGATGTGCTGGAAGTTTCCACCCTAATAAAAAAAAACACACACAGAGAAGTCAGCTCTAGTTGACACGCCAACAGATCCTTCAAAACCACGTACCGCCTTCTTGATCGCCTCGCTCAGCGTCGCGACAGGACACGCGCACGGCACGCGACGCACGTACAGGATGCGCTTGCTGTCCTCGAGGTCGTTCTCGTAGTCCTGGCCAGTGAGCTCGTTCTCTTCATCCATGTTGATCTTCGCGACGCCACTGATGACTCGCTCGACAAACTGCTTGGCCTCAGTGATCTTGGCGTTGCGCTTCTGCTGGTCCACGCGGAAGCGGATGGCCGGCGAGTACCGTTCCTGGAGCCATTCTTCATTCTTGTGGTCATCAAAGAACGCGCGCATGAGCCGCTGCGTGTACTTCTTCTTGTACTCTTCGTACCGCTGCTGGTACGTCTCGGGCGTCGAGTTCTCGTCCTGGCGCATCATGAACACCTTGTACGAATCCATCGGCTCGATGCTCTGCACGGCCTTGCGCTCCGCACGGCCGGCTCCACTGCCGTTTTTCATGTTGCCTCCGTCGTCCTGTCGGTTCTGCCAATCGCCACGCTGCGGCGGAGGACCCTGGTGATAGCCTCCCCCTCCTCCTCCTCCGTTACGTCCGTATCCCCCTGGCGGACTGCGGCTGCGGCTACGTCCACGAGGAGCTCCCCATCCTCCGCCTCCTCCGCCGTGCGGTCGTCCACCATCGTATCCTCCGTGGTCGCGGCGGCGGTCGTTCCAATCGCTGCAAATTCAGACCAAACAACCTCATCAATACAACTCGCCCTTTCAAGATCCACACACTGATTCAGTCATTCACGCACCGTCCGCGCATGTCTGGCTCCTGCATGGGTGGCTCACGAGACGCGTACGCATCGCGGTTGTCATGCGGCGGCGCGCCGTAGTTTCCTGGCGGCGGAGGACCCGGCGGGCCGCGGTTGTAGCTGTCCACGGGCGGCGCGTAATCCTCCCGGTATGGCGGCGGCTGGTGTTCTCCTTCCTACGAGCCAGCAGTAACGCCACATCAGCATCCACATCCACACACGTGTCTAGTTATATTGGCTGTCCATGAAGCAACTCTCTAACTGCGCTGGCAGACGCTATGGGGCTCATACTGCAGTCGCCATACAAGGCGATTGTCTGAGTATGGAGGTCGTCTTCATAAGAAGATTTTAACACCTTCCAGACACGCTACGACGCCGCACAAACGCGCAGCGTGCACAACGTCACATGTAGATGACGATCCACATCGTAAAGATGTGATTACATGCCCATCGCGTCCGCCAGTGACTACGGAGAGCGCATATTCGGCCGCGAAGAGCCACGTACCATTTCAGTGGTTTTCCGGGTTTGCTGGTTGCGGGTCGCTGGTCGGTTTGAACTGTGAGGGAGGAAGCTTGGGAAAACCTTCGAGAAGCGATTGACATCGGATACACTTGGCATGAGGTTATATAGGTTTTCGCAGGTTTACCCTATGGTAGATCGTGGTATTTACGGACTCTACAGTCTACGATACGGAATGGATGCTAGTACGGAACAGGGGCAACCCGAGCAACCCAAGCAGGCTTCGAGCTGCCTACTTGCCGTGGACGAAGAACCAGTAGGTCTACGAATGGAAATAGGCGTTAGGGACTAAGGAAGCAGCATCAAGAGTTTCTGGATGACGCAACGCACCCAGTAGATGAGTTGGATGACGATGATCCACTTCATGAGCCACAGCATGAGCTGCTTGAACATGCCTTCGATGCCCCGCACAACCTATGAAACGCGTACACGATCAACACATTAGTTCGCCTATCCCGTCAAGAGGCTTCATTGAAGAAGGCAGTGCTTGCTGACCTCGTTGTTCATCTTGAAGACGCGATTGGACTCCTGCAACAGGCGGCTCTTGGGTTCCGCTTCGAGCTCGAGGCCATTCAGCGCATCCTTGAGCGAGCTTCGCAGCGCCTATAAAGGTGAGTCAATGCACACGTTTAGTGAACAACAGACCAAGCCGCAAAGACGCGTAAGCGAACGCTTACCATCTTGCTCTTGCCGCCGAACTCAAAGGTCTCGAGTCCGGACTCGCCCTCGACGCTGAAGCTGCGCTTGACCATCTTCTTGATCATCTGGCCACCGAACAGCAACGCCATGTACATGTGGTACGCGTACGCGAGCAGCAGCACTGGGTCCTTTGATGCATACAGAACTACGAAGTCAGCACAACATACTTCGACAACTCAATTCAATCGCAGTGTGAACGCACCTCCTTTTCGACTTCCTGGATGCGCTTCACGTAGGCGACCACCGCCGGAGGAGGAGCAAACTTCTTGCTCCAGTCAGCGCCAAGGTAGAAGTCCAGGTCCTTCTTGATGACGTCGGCCTACAGAACGTAGCGACACCATTCCATCACCGTCAGCATGGAAGGAACACCGAGTAACAACACCAATCAGCACGGAAACGCACCCGAACAAGCGGCTTGAACGCTGCGTGGATCGACTTGATGACCTCGTGGTCTTTGCGCGCCTCCACCGACTGCTCGATCTGCGCAAACACGTAGTCTATTGGCATCGTCCACAATCAGCTCACCACGAAGATACAGCAGTAGCTCCTCGACCATTCAGACCAAAACGCACAGAAGAGCAGCAGCGACTGGCCGTAGACCGTCTTGTTGGTCAGCGCGACCACGAGCTTCAGATTGACGAGCCTGCAGACAGGGGGAAGGAAGAAGGGAAAACTCAGAAAGCGTTTTTTTCGGCGGTCGACATCTTCGAGAATGACGACTCACTTGTCCGAGATGGCGTGGGCCTGGCGCGTCGCCAAGCGCATCTGCTCGGTCAGCGGCAGTGCGTCATTGGCGGCAGTGGTGGCGGCTGTAGTGGCGTCGCTCATGATCTCTTCGTGTAGGAGGGTGAGGTCGTGAAGTGAGCTGCTCGATTCCTTCTCTGTCTTGGGCTGTGACAACGTCAGGCTGTGCATTCCCTCTGGAACCAAAAGCAGGGCATCAGTAAACGCACTTAGCAGAACCCCTATCATCCGATATGGGTTACACCAAAGTATCATATTACCAAGGTACGCAAGTTCGTATTTGTACGCATTTATAAATGCGAACTTAGCTGAGCAAATCTATATCAGTAGATCAGAATGATGGTAATCGCTGGGAGCTGCTTGACAATCGCCATTCGAGAAGGACGTCGACGCGTGAAAATGACGACGGAGGTGGATCATGCGGAGGCTGTGCCGGCTACTGCAGAGCCTGTGACTGTGTCGGACGTCGGTGCTGTGATTGGTGACCAAGAGGAGAAGCCACTCACGGAAGAAGAGAAGCTGGAACGGCTCCTGCTTCACGACGTGAGTGTAAAGAGCTGGATACACTTTTGACTTGTGAACCGCCTAATGGGAATGGGATTAATGTGTTTAGGAGCGGTCCTGTATCTTCGAGACGCGTGTGGAGCGCGCAGCGCTGTGTCGCGACCGTGGCTCTGCCCAGTTCAAGCTCAGGGACGTTCCGAAGGCCATCGAGTGGTACGAGCGTGCGCTGTTCCACGTCGATTTCGACGAAGGCACGTGGCTGTTCGAGTTCATGGACAAGCACCGCGACGCCGTGAACGAAGTGCGGCTGCCCGTGTACTTGAACCTGGCGATGTGCTACCTGGCAGAGCCGACGCAGGACCTCGCCAAGGTCGTGGAGAATGCCGATGAGGCGCTGAAGATTGACAAGACGAATGCCAAGGCACTGTACCGAGGTGGCAAGGCCCAGTTGCTCACCGGCAACTTGGACGGCGCGCGCAAGAAGCTCAAGCTCGCAGCGCAGCTTCAGCCGAACGACAAGAACATTCGAGAGGTGAGTGGGCTCAAGCTTCTGTGAATTCTTTGATGATTCGACAACTGAAAGGGCTGTATGTTGCTGGATCATAGGCGCTTCAGTTGCTGGCGGAGAAGACTGCGGAGGCTCGAGCCAAGGAGAAGGAGACGTGGGGCGGGCGCCTACTGGAGACCAAGTCTGCCGCTGACGAGAGCGAGGATTCAGAGACTGACAATGCAACGCAACGCACGGAGGCAACGGCAGCGAAGTCGGAAGGTGCGCAGCAAATGGCTGCTAGTGGCACGACCAGCTCTTCGAACTGGTTGGTGCCGCTGCTGGTGCTTGTGCTTGCCGTAGTGACCGGTCTTGTGCTTGTGCTGCAAAGGGGAGAATGATCGTGACGGTGATCTGTCGTGGTTCGGACGCGTGCGTCGCAGCATTTTTGGATGATAAAGCCAAATGGAATGGAAGAGTTTAATGTGAGACTTTGATTGCTGGCCTACGCGTACTCAAACACCTTGACTGTGTGGAGATACTTGTCGTCACATTCACGATGCGCGCGCCAGTACGTGTAGTAGCCGTTGTTCTTGACGCGCGTGCATCGAATGAAGCCGTTCTCCCAGCGCTCAGGTTGGCCGTACGTCTCCATGTACTCCTTCACATCTCGCCAGCCAGTCTGCTGCACTCGAAAGGCTACCACCGCATCCATTTTCCATTTGTCAGTACCTACGGGTAGCAGCCAATGCTAGTTTCAACACTCACCTTCTTCGACTTCGGGCGACCATTCTTTCGGGCGATAGCATCTCGTGGGCTTGAGTTTCGTGAACACTGGCGTCACCTCCGTCGTGACGTGGGCCATGCTCTCGTCCATTCGGTATTGAGTCCCTGAGGTGAGCATGCGCGAGCTGGAGCCTCGGCTCGCAGTGCCACGAGACGAGATCGTGTTGCGCTTGACCGACGTGGCGCTGAGCGAGAGCGTGTCCATCGTCACCTTCTGACTTCGTTGCCACGAGAAAAGCTGTATAATACTATCGGGATACCGGCACCTGTGGAGCAAGAGAGCTATCACCGCAGACGCTTTCAGCTTCCGACATTGAAGCAGAGAAACAGCGACATAGGGCTATTTATTTTCGATTATCAGCCACTTCAACTCGCGCTTGCTATTTCGAGCACTGCGCCTACAAAAGCACGACCTCGCTGTCACTCTGGTCCTGCTCGTGGTCATATTCCAGCCCAGTATCTCCTTCTTCTTCTTCTTCTTCTTCTTCTGCTTCTCGCGCCGTGTAGCTGCTTCTCCTCGCGTACTCCTTTACGGTCGATCGTCGAAGTTCTGGACGTCCCGTGACCATGCGCTGGAAAATCGTCGGCAACGCGGCACGGCGTCCGCCGGCCAGCATCGACTTCTCCTTGAATAGCCGGTTCTCTTTCGGCATCAGGATGCGAGCACGACGAGCGACTTGGTTGTCTGTTCGATTGCCAAGCTCTGCTGCGATGCGAGGCCACAAACCTGGGCAGTCAAAACCGTCAGCTCTGACTCGTGCCTTGACGATGGCATCTTCTTCAGGGGTCCAATCACGCATCGTGACCTCTGGATTCAAGGAGCTCACAAAGCGGTCGCGCACAGGTGGCGCTGGGCGTCCTGGCACGTGCTGGATGATCTGATGCCACGGGATATTGTCTCGATGGAACTGCTCGTCGCGGTCCATGTACGCGTACAGAGCAAGTAGCAGTCGTCGGTCTTCGATGATCGTGAACTTGCCCTGCTTGACATTCGGACTCAGCGAAAGCTGCCAGCGGTGGCGTAGCTGCTCCGAGATGCGTCCGTCCATGAGATCCGCGATGATATTCCAGCGTTCGCCGAAGACTTCGACCGCACGGCGCAGCATCTCGTCCTCTTCCGGTGTGAACTTCTCATTGAGATTCGTCGGGCACAGCTTGGTCATGTACCGCGTCAGACAGTGGACTGCCGGGCGGCCTGGGAAGGGCATGCGCTTGGCGATCTCAGCCCAGTTATTCACGATACTCGGGTCGACAGTACCACTCGCCAGTTCTTTCAGAGCTCGGTCTTCGTCCTTGGTCCAGGCACACAGCCGCAAACCCGGTTTATCGTGGAGTTCCCATCGTAATTTGCACGCAAACCCTGACCGCTGGATGGCCGGTCGCGTCAGCTTCGTGATCTCGTTCCACGTTTTCAATGGGATCTCTCGCGAGGCGTCTCCATCAGGTAGATGCGCGCGTGCGAACTTGACCACGATGTCTCGTTCACGGCTCTTGAACGTCTTGGGCGGCGTCGCCTGGAACGCCTCGTGACTGTGCTGACGTAGGAACAACGTGTCGATATTCGGAATCGGCTCGGGCATTTCCTCCATGTTAATCTGTGGGAAAAACGGGTTTCCCAAGCGCGCCAAGGCGGCTGCGCGTTGCCGCTTGCGCTGCTGACTCTCCTCCGACTCTTTTTTTTCCGGACTGCTAAAA
The DNA here is from genome assembly GCA_023337545.1 of Pythium coloratum. Taxonomy (NCBI): domain Eukaryota; phylum Oomycota; class Peronosporomycetes; order Pythiales; family Pythiaceae; genus Pythium; species Pythium coloratum. Next base: position 113,068 of record JAADXE010000008.1, read on the forward strand.
AACGACGGCCTTTCACGGATATACGACCGCGGCACGTAGCCTAGACGCGTGTAGCGGTTCTCTGGCTCCTTCGCGAACACACTCGTAGGCTCCTCATCTCCTTCGTCTGCGTTTGGAGTCGCTACGGCTCCGCTTCCGTGATTGGCGCTGGTGTTCCAACCGAGCGCGGCCATCGCACGGTCCGCACGCCGCGTCGCGAGCCGCTGGCGCAGCTGCTGTATGCTCGCTTGCAGCTCATCCTCGTAGTCGGAGAGATTCTCTATGGAATACTGGAGCTCCTCCGCGTACGCGCGGTTGGCCGCCAGCGCCAGGAGAATGCCGTCGGTGGCGTCCATTCCATTCATATCGGACGAGCTTTGGGCACTTTTTGCCAGCAATGGGCTCCAGTACTTCACTTTTGTGCCATGTCACAATGCTGGCATCCGATGTGTGACGTGTGAGAATATGTGACGTGTGAGACTGCATCCTTTCACGCGAATGGATGGAGCGACTTCAACTCCACGGGGAAGCAAACCCACGGCCACAGCGCCAACGAGGACTTGGAAAACGAGACACATCGATTGATCTACTTACGGTAGAAAGGTTGTCCTATCACTAATACTAATAACATCATCTCACGGAAGAGAGAGACGAAGAGCCTGCCCGGAAGCCGCAACGTCGGGAAGGCTCAGTACTTGTGGAGCAGCGCCAGCACGTTGACAGTGCCGGCGTAGATCACAAGTGCCACAAAAAGCATCAAGATGGCGAGACCGGCAGCCCGGTTGTAGCCGCCGTACGCGCGCATTTGCTGCGCATCGAGCTTCTGCCGCGGTAATAAATACATGATGGGGAGGAGCGCCAGCGTGTTGATGCCGCACTTGCCCAAGGTGAACGCAAAGACTTGGCCGCGCGTTCGAGACGAGTCGAGCGCAAGCGCCTCCGCACTGAAGTCCTGCACGAGCGACGTGCTGGACTTGCTGATGGCTTCGGAGAACGTCGCGATGACGGAACGGATGAGCACGTCGTACGACGAGACCAGGCCGATGGTTGCACCTTCGATGCCGTTCTCTGTGATCTCGATCAGCGGGAGCGTTGAAATGACGGTGAGCACTCCACGACTCAAGCCACTCAGCGACTGGACCGTCACGTAGTAGTACGGAGACCGAACGGCGCTGAAGATCACAGGGATGGTGGAGACGATGTTGACGAAGACGTAGACCATCAACCCGATGATACTCACGCGGATCCAGCTGTAGTTGAGCAGCTTCGCGCGGAAGAGCCACATGAGCACGACGATCATAAACTCCTTCGGGATCTCACTGAGACGATTGGCGTCCGGATCAACTTTTGCCCACGTCATGATCGCCCGCGTCGCGTTCTCGAACTCGAAGAAAAGCAGGAACATCGACGCGCAGATGAACAGGATGATCCGCCACACAGCTTGCTGCTGGAGAATATTCCAAAGCTGGTGCGTGAGCGAGAGCCGATCGACCGAGTCCACCTTGATCGCGCGCTTGTCTTCATTCAGCCGGAACAGCACGGCAGGAATCGGCAGTAGCACGATGATCGCCATGATCAGGATCACGACTTTGAGCGAGATCACGCTTTTCGTGCGGCCCGTGGTGTCGTCGTAGTCCATCACGAACGACGTGAGCGCGACTGCCGCGAGCTTGCTCACTTCTCTTGTGATCAGATACTTCATCATCACGGAGCCTCGTTCGTGGATGCCCTCGCGTTGAGACAACTCCACGAGAAAGGCGACTGCAGACACCGAGGCCGTCGTCACGCCCAGACTCGTGCCCATCATGAGCAGAATGTACACGACACCGCCGCCAAAAGTACGCACGTTGTGACTGAGTAGAGCTGTGCGGTCGTCGGCCATCGCGACGATCACGAGGGCCATGAGGTTGAAGTACGCGTACACCCAGCCGCCCAGCATGTAGGATTTCCGGTGGAAGCTCCAGATCGGGTAAAAATCCGATACCAGCCCGATAAAGAAGCTGATCACGCCTGGTAACAGCAAAAAGCGGCTCGCGGCGTTGCTCTGTTGGGCGTCGAGGTTCAGGTACACGCACAACAACGGCAGGAAACACGTCTCGAGAAATGGCACCATGAAGCCAGAGGCTGCTGCTGTGAACGCCAGGCCGAGATACTCGCGCGAGAACGGGTCCACGGACTCGCCGTTGCGGAGACTACCGTATAATGTGTGGTTGAAAAAATTCTGCGGTGTGTTGGATCGTTCACGCGGCCGTAATTGTTCGGGTTCTTCCAGCAACTGGATCGACGGCGACGGCACGCTGCTGGGCCGACACACGACGGGGATGCTCTCGCGCTCTTCCTTGAACGTCACGGTCATCTTGCGCTTCGGCGACGACGCGCTGCGTGGCTCTCGAGGATAACTACCGGACTTGACCAGTGCTGGCTTTGGCGGCGTGTCCTTGCGGTCTCTGGACATCAGTCGGTCGCGGAACCGCATCATATCCGTCGCCAAGTCCACTTCGCCCTCCTCCATCGTGTCGCGCGTGGCCGCATACTCGAGCACATCGAGCGGCACTTCGGACCGCGAGAACGAGTTTTCCGAAATGAAGCTCCAGCTCTGCTTGCCGTAGTCGCCCATGAATGAATCTGCTCAATATCTTGTCTCTAACGCCGACTCTCGTTCGCGTCGAATGCTCGTCTTCTGGTCGCTAGTAGTGGCCTCTGATAGCGAGGCTGTATGACTCCAGATCGCCTCCTCCTGTGTCGATCAAGACCGCCGCGTTCCGTTGCGTGGTGGCGTTCGTCGCTGGACGCGTCTCTGGACTCTGGAATTAAGGGCGTGGCACGGGCGCAATCGAGGGACCAGACAGGTCGTCGACTGGCCACTCGCGTGCGTGGGGATTGGACGCCGGCGCGGCGCTTGAGTCGGCTTGCGTTCGTCGACTTTCCGACCGACTTCCGGCCGCTTGCTTCCTTCCTCGTGTCGCGTGGCGTGATGATGGAAGGAAGCCAGGATGATGGAGACCGAGAGAGTGCTTCCGGCCTGATTGATGGTCGGAGCGAGCGATTGATGAACGCGCTGGCTGCATATGACACTCTTCCATCAGTCGATCGCCATGTCATGCGCGAGAGTTTGGTCTTGCAGTTACTTCAGACGGCAATTACCCTACCCCGTTCCACCACATGGATCAACAATTGGAGCCAAATCATTGGCTTCTGGGCAATCATCATTGGGTGCATTTTCAGAATACCTAACCCTGATCGCACGTTTTTCAGTTCGACCAAGTATGGAGCCCAAGTTGGTCCCAAACGGTGCGAAGGAAATTGAGAAAAAGCTCATCTTTGGGACTTGGGCCACAACCACCTGCAAGTGAAGAACGAAGATGTTGCGGCATTCACGTCACACAGTGGCCCACTGTCAGACTGACAGTGTCAGTGGGTGGCAACAAGATAGGCAGGCGAATGCAAGGATGTTGGCCTCGAAAGGGTTACTTCAGCTCTTCGTGTTTAGAACCCGTCACAATTTACGATGCAGGAAACGATGGTCTCAAATCACGGGACCATCGCATCCACAATCCCAGCTCACGAAGCTGAAGCGCATCGGCCAAGACGTTGAACGGTGCATTTCCAGCCAGAAAGACCGAAGAGAATGTCTCCTGGACAGTTCCGGCTGACTTCAAGAACACTCTGGAGGGCTCGGGCTGTCCTTTTCCGGATGGCTCTTTTGAAAAACCTTTTTCCAGGAAGGGTCGTGGATTCCGAAGCACGTTTATGTGATAAAAATGTAGCCATGTTCGACGAAAATGACTCTTCGGCTTTTCCGTGACTGTTCAGACCCGCTGAGATTATTCGAAGCCAAGTCAAGTGAGTCTCACAAGATTGACGAGTTCATAGATTACTGTCTCGCTATCTGTGGCTTATTCGTGGCTTCGCCATCGTAGAAATGAATGAACCTTAGACCTGGCCGATCGCGGCGTTGACTGGGCTCTGGTTGTTGATCTTGCGCGCGCTTGGCGTGCCCGAGCCCTCGCCACGCCACGTGAAGTCCTCCGCTGGCATCGAGTTCGAGCCGACTGGGATCACACTCGTCGTGAACAGGATCTGCACGAGGAAGCAGATGAACATGCCGAAGGTCACGACGATCGACGCGACGACGTTCGAGCAGCTGAACTCGCACACCTCTTCGATGAACACCTTCATGTCGTTGTCGCCCGTGCAGACGTCGTTGGCGATCGGCGAGAGCGCAGCCGCCACGGCCGCGATGAACGTGAGCACAACGAACGCCCCGTCGAACGCCACCTGCACGTTGAGACCTGGGAGGCGACGCTTCTTCCAGTCGAACAGTACCACGCGCAGCGTCATAGCCGCACACACGATCACGCCGAGCGTGATCACGAAGTTGATTTGGTGGTACGAGTTGTAGTGCGTCGTGCCCATCTGACAGCCCTTGAGGTGGCCAGCGCCACCCGTCGCAAACGCGAGGACCGACAGGCCGATCGTGACCACGCGAAGCGCGAGCGGGACCTTCTCAGAGACTGGCATCTTGAATGACGGAGTGGGGTGGGGAGGCGGTGGGTGGTTTGGAAGTGGGAGGCTTGGCTTTTTGCTTGCAGATCAAATTGCCGAGTGAGAAGCCTTTGAGAGGCTTCCACGGAGAGAAGAAGACCGGTTGAGGGTGGCAGTGTGAGCATCGACGGAGAAGAGAGGCTATTCTGGCTATTGCCATCAAATCTTTGGACCTCAAAAATAGCTCATCGTGTGTTCAGATCAAAACAAGGCAGAGTTTTGGGCTTGCGCGCTCTACCTGTCTGAGCTTCTTGCCTTGTTTTAGAGCATTGTAGTTCTTCCCACCTTGATCTGACGAATATGGTGGCTACATTCCCAGATCCGATCTTTGGACCTGATTACCTTGGAGCTGTTGGGCGAAAGCACCACCTTAGGCAGTCCTGTTCTGGAAAGATCTATGCTGCAGGCTCGGATTCCAAGGGATGATGATGACAGCGCCTTTGGACTCAGCGGTGTGAACGCGTCGTTGGATTTCCTCTGGCTCTGACCCTGATGGCAACGTCAAAACACGCCACAGAAGTCCCCAAAGTGTTGTTGATTCACTCACATGCCATCTCTCTCGGTACTAGAGATCAGCTCCGGTACTCAAGCAGTGGTGGGAAAACATGACAATGCCCATGCAGCCAACAGCGACACTCCTGGCGATCCAGACCATGCAGGTGTTGGAGTCGGCGGTGCAGGACAAGCTCTTCAAACCAGCCAAGTCGACAGCGACGACGATGATGAAGACGATGAAGACGAAAGTGAAGAGGATGAGGAAGAAGAAGCAAGACTAGGGCCGATCGAGACTATCAAGCAACGATTGAGAGAGAAGCAGCAGAGATGGATGGATGCGCGAAGGGATCCGATCCAGGAGTGGAGAGGGGAAGAAAAGTGGAATAAAGAGCATGAGGCGTACAGGATCGCAGCAGAGTTACGGCGACAACAGGAGGCGGCGATCGAGGAAGAGAAGCGAGCGGAAAAGGAACGGAAGCAGAGGCGCAAGAACCAGCAACGAGTGACCAAGCAGAAGGAGCGAGATTTTCGGGAGACGTTGTACCAGTACGAGCTGGATGTGCTCAAGAGTGAGAAGCGTGCCCAAGTGATCTCTAAGTTCCAACGAGAAGACCACAGGAAGAACAAGCAACTGAAGGCGGAGGCGGAGATAGTGAGACGCGTCGAAGAAGACCAGCGTCGCAAGCAGCAGCTTGCAGAGGCGTTGGACCACGACCAGCAAGTCGACGAGGCCACTCTCGCACATCTGGAGAGCAACATCAGCGTCGCGGACGAGATCGGACGACGCTTTGGCGTGCTACCAGCGATCAACACACCTCCCACGCGGGTCGTCGGTGAACAGGATGAGACTTCTACAGTGTTGATCCTGCGTCTGAATCCGGTGGAGAGTAATCCAGCTTCGCCTACGCGTGCGTCGACGGCACCCCAAAGTCTCAGCACGGTGACCTCGAAGCGTTTGTTTTTCACAGTCAACTTGAAGCGCTTCAAGCACGTTGCGGAGATCAAAGGCGAGGCGATCGGGGACCAAGGCGGTGTGGAACTCGCACGGTCTCTTCTAACAGGAGCCTGTCCGCGCGTGAAGAACATGTATCTCGGCTGGAACCACATCAAGCACTCCGCGATGGTAGCACTCGCCGACTGCTTTGTTCGTGGAGCCTGTGGACAACTCGTCAAACTCGACCTTCGCTTCAACAGCATCGATGCCAACGGCATGGCCCACCTCCTCGGTGCTCTAGACCAAGGCGGACTACCAGAGCTGCGAGAGATTGTATTGCAGGGGAACTTGCTCGGTGATGAAGGTGCCAAGACTCTTGCCCATGCAATGTTGAGGGGTACGCTAAAGCTGCTGCGAATCATCGACATTCGCCAGAACCGGATTCGCAATGCTGGTATACTTGCGTTGTGGAACGTCTTCACGGCCGAGTGTATTCTCCGATTCTGCCCGAAACTGCAACTACTGGACATGCGCCGCAACGAAGCTCAAGGCTCACTTACTCGCTCTTTCTGTCCTTGTCCGCCATTCCTCGAATTTTAAGTTATAAACGCCCCTGAGACTCTGCTTTGCGTTCGACTACATCAGCGACGCTGTTGCATTCTTGAGCTCTTGCGTCCTGACCACAGAAACTTCGTTGTGAGGGATCTAGAAGCGGCATGCAGTCTCGTTTTCGTGGTCTTACATGCTGCGCGTGAACAAGCTTTGGTTGATCTGCGTGATTGACTCGGGTAGTCGCAAACTTGGCTGCTCGATGGCCAGGCTGCGGAGAGCTGCAGAGGTCCCATATCGTCTCAGTTATTTTGCGTTCACGAGACCTGCAGAACGAGGATAACGTACCTTGCTCGTATTGCTGCGGGGTGATGAAGCCACGGTCATTCACGTCGAACGCTGCGAACATGGCATCCAGATCGTGCTCCTCGAAGAATGGGACCTGCGCGGATAACACAAAATGCCGTTGTAGTCAACTTCACAGGACTGTTAGCACTGGAGAAGGGTCGATTACAAAGCGTACGTGGCTTTTGTTTTGCTTTGCTCGCTGCAATTCGGCGAGGTGTTCAGCGATGAAAACGCGCGGCTCGGCTGGGCGGTTGAAGAGCAGCAGCGTACCCAGACCCTCGAACAGCTCCTTGATGCCGTGCGACTGCATGTACATGTTCGCACGCACCTTCGGGTCCTTCATGTTGGGCTCAGCTTCGCGCCCCGACATCTTGATTGCGTCTCTGGCTATTTGCTAGTGTGTGGTAGCTTGACTTGTGGATGACAGTGAGATCATGAGACGTCGAAGAGTCGCGCGCGGGTCGATTCCAACACAACGGAGAGCTGTGACGCTTCACATCGCCTGTGATTTTCATCCCGTGGTCTATTGATGGATACCAGGGGAATTTTTGATACAATACTCGTTGCTTTCGCAAGGAGCTTCCCAAAGACTACATGTGGCTGTCGCCTTTCTCACTTCGGCTTCGGCGAAGGAAACGGACTGTGGTCGGCGTAGCAACTATCAAACATTTTCTCCACTTGCTCCTGCGCCTCATCCGGAAACATGGACTGCAGGCAAAACCAATACTCACGTCAGTTTCATCATACAGGGCCATGCTTGCCGGTTATAGCAGAACGTACGCGTGTAGATCGCACGGCGTGTTCGCGCACGCAGCGCTTGTGGAACCACGTGAGACTGTTCTGGAAAAACTCGACTTCTGGCATGAGCATCGCCAGTCGCTTGGCATTCTGGTAGCATTCCGACTCACGCGCAGATCGGATCTCACTGTTCAAAAACCCACACGCGTATCATCAGAGTCCGTGACAACATGTTGTGCAAGTATGACCGCACTACCGTACCTACACGCCAGGATATCTGGCTTGGTGATGTCCATCTTGCGCACGGTGAACTGAGAAAACAACACCAGATCCCCAGTCAGTCTCCATGCTTCAATCTTGCATTGTGATCTGCCCATGACGAGCTACGTACGTCGTAGGCGTGGATCAATTCGTGGACCATCGTCTCCTCCACTTCGTTCGCCGAGTGCAGGCGGTTCGCACAGAACACAATCGTAGGAGGCGGTGCAGAGAAGAACGCGCGCGCTCGGCCTTCGGGGCCTACAAGAGCGCGCATGGAAGTGAATGAGCTCTTCAGTCGGCCAATGACTTGCTTCAGGTTTAGGGATACGCGTACCGTCGTCGCGGCAATCGATGCACACAAAGTCGATCGCGCGCTTGGCGGGCACTGCACTAGTCGCCACGACGCCGCTGGCCTTGTCTGCGTTGCTATCGCGTGCGTTCTGCTGCTGCCTCTCTTTCTCTGCTAAATGCTGAAGAAGTCCATGGAGGGAATTGGTGATTGTGCGGTCAGTATTCGCCCAATTGCAACCGCGATCCGCGGATTTGGTGGGAGTTACACACCTCGTTGATGATCTTGGCGATGTGCTTGGGTCGCGGCCGCGTGAGCGCGCGCTGCACAGCGTCTTCACATTCGTAGAGCTCCATTGCCGATGCGCTTGCTGTGTCTTCAACGACCACCACAACACGAAACCGGTGGCGTTCTTTTTTGTCGGGACCGACGAGCCAAAAGCCAAAAGTTGGTTGTCCAATTGGATGTTGCACGAAGGGACGCCATCACAAACGATTTGGCATTGCGCAACCTTCGTGCAGCATTGTAATATTGATGAGGTACGCGAAGCATCTTCAAGTGCTTTGCATCAATCAGTCAAGGGAATTCGTCCATCAGACAGCGAGCACCATGGCACCAAAGCTTCGCTTCGATAATCGCGGTAAGTGGCGCCGTATAGATGGCCTAAAGAGCGTGGATATGTGCTCACTGTGCATGCGATGGTAGTGGCGATCGTCACGGGAGCCGGCAACGGCCTTGGCCGCGCGTACGCCGAATACTTGAGCTCGCTGGGCGCCAAAGTGTTGGTGAACGATCCGGCCAAGACGACGTGTCCGACGACCCGGAAGACGGTGTTCGCCGCTGATAGAGTGGTCGGTGGAATGCAGGGCGAGGCGGCGGCAAACCACGATACCGTGCTGGAAGGACACAAGGTCGTGGATGCCGCGATCAAGAAGTGTGAGTCAAGCGTACATGCTGTGAATGTAGCACCGGAGTGCAGTTCTGACGAGGACGCTGTGGTGATTGTACGGTGCATTTGAACTGACAGGGGGTCGAGTGGACATCATCATCAACAACGCAGGTACGTGTCATGGCGACCTGCATCACATCACAGCCTCTACGCTGTAGCTGACGTGTAATGCTTCTGTAGGAATCGTCCGCGATGCGTCGTTCGCGAAGATGACCAAGAAGCAGTGGGACGACGTCTACCGCGTCCACCTCGAAGGCACCATGAAGTAAGTTGATCTCTTGCGGTATGTCCATCAATCAAAGCTTGACTGAATTGCGTAGCGTGACGAAGGCGGCGTGGGAGCAGATGCGCGAGCAGGAGTTTGGTCGCATCGTCAATGTCGCGTCTGCCTCGGGACTGTACGGCAACTTTGGCCAGGCCAACTACTCCGCTGCCAAACTGGGCATCGCCGGTTTCACGTTCACGATCAGCAAGGAAGGCGCCAAGAAAAACGTCCTGGCGAACGTCGTTGCACCACTTGCTGCCTCGCAAATGACCGACGGCATCGTCAACGAGGAGCTCTTCCAAAAGCTCCAGCCAGATCTCGTCTCGCCCTTTGTCGCGTACGTGTCTGTCTGTGTCTGTGTTTGGTGAAACGCACGAATCACCGACTCAATGATTCTTTTTATTGAGCAGGTATCTTTGTCATGAGAGCTGTACGCGCAATGGCAACGTGTATGAAGTCGCCGGCGGATGGGTCTCCCAAGTGCGTTGGCAGCGCAGCCGAGGCGCTGTGTTCAAGCCCAACGAGATGGATCTGGACACCATCACGTCTCGCATCGATGAGATCGAGGTACGCTTCACTACGCTCTTTAACACGATCATGCGCAACATACTGAGGCGTATGTGTGGATTGATATCAGGACTTCGATGCCGAGCCAAAGGGGTATCCACGCAGCCTCCAAGACTCTCTATTCCATGTGAGCTCCATCTAGAGAAACCCACTCTGCTAGTGTCTTCCAAAGTCATCCTGAGTGTGAATGAAGATAATATTGAGAGGGGCTTAAAATGGTGGGATCTGGATCAAAACAAACTACATCAACTTGGCGCTGCCAACATCAAACGGGTTCTTGCGCGGCTGCTTCTTCGTTGCAGGCTTCTTGCCCATGAGGTAGTCGAGCGAGTACACGTCGCGCATCTTGCCCTCGCTCTTGAGCTTGCGAGGCTTCTCGGGCATCTTGATGGACGTCTTGTTGAACGCCAGTAGCCGGTCGCTCGCAGTCTGGAACGGGTTCTTGCCGCCGTTGAGCGACGCGAGGTTGAACTTGTCACTGAGCGACTGGTCGGCGGCACGCTGGCGCGACTGGCGCACGGACGCAGTGGACGCCGTGCGACGAACGCCGCGAAGCACAGGGGAAGCAGGCACGCGGTTCATGGTGGTGGTTTCTTGTTGTCAAGCGTATGGGTCGAGTGTGGGAGGCGACGCAAATGGTGGTTTGACGTGGCGTAAGCTTTTGTTGGATGGAGCTGCTCGTTGTCGACGAGCGCTGGAAGGGAAAGGTGATGAGACGGCGAAGAACACGAAAAGAGAAGGGGTTCGGGGTGGGTCACTTCAATATCTTAATTCAGTATATAAAAACTTCTGATATCACGCAAAAGATTTAAATGTACTTGATGGTGTGAATACGGACTGAGAGACAAGAATCGGAGGCCTGTGATTGGTGAAGTGTTGGCAGCCAAATACCTTTGAAAGTCGATGAAAGAAAACTCCATTGTTGGCGAATCCGGCGGATGTCATTCATTGGTCTGGAAAATACCTCTAAAAGTGGATGCTGTAGGACGACCCACAGCTTCAAGTTCAAGCAACCAACGCGATGGTGTGCATACCACGCGACGGTTGCGAAGTACCGTACAGTAGTCCCAGTGTGGGCCAGTGGGATCAATCAACTTGCAGTCCAAATTTAGGTTGTAGCCTACTTGTAGGTGATGTTGATGATCGTTCTCGACAAGTGGAAAGAATCTTTGGTCAACATCACTAGGTGAATGCTTGGAGGTCGATGCTTGCTGATTATATCGTGTGATTGGTTGAAAGTATGCCGTCTTCCTTCTCATTCGTCTACGCGTCACGTCGATGCAATCTTTCAATCTATGTGGACCACATAATGCACGTCTCCATATTCGCCAATCAGACTCCAAAGGAAACATTTCAACCAATCACCGCGCAATCCATTCTCTACCCCGCAGCTGGGTGACCGACCCATCAGCCCATCTGATCCACTTCCAAGATATGACCATCATTCCAGCTTGCCAGCTGGGCGGGTCATTCGAGGAGATCCAAGTCAACCACCAGCACCTCACCAACCTCCTCCCCTACGCCCTGCAGACGCCACTCCTTCCTCTTCATTTTCGCTTCGTCCTCCCCCGTAGCACAATGGTCAAGCCCATGATGAACGAGTCCACGCGTCTGCTCTACGGCACCGACAACCTCCAGGTCCAGGCTACCACGCCTCAGACAGTGACGCCTCAGTCGACGCCTCTCACGTCCGCCAAGTCGCGCAAGTGGTACGGCGTCGCGGCCGCGCTGCTGTGCACGGGCGCGCTCGTCAGCAAGGAGTGGCACGCGCCTGCGCAGGGCGTCGCCAGCGTCGTCCCGGACGCGCAGACTGTCAGTCTCCGCAAGCAGGAAGATACCGTCCCAGAGGCTACTACTGTTGCGCCTGCCGCTACCACGACTGCCGCCCCGACGACTGGTGTGGTCACGGGCGACGAGCAGTACAAGGCGTTCTTCGACTCGGTCAACTCGTTCATCAACGCGAGCGCCGACCCGTGCACGGACTTCTACGAGTACGCGTGCGGCAACTGGCTCGCGACCCACGAGCTTCCGTCGGACGGCGCGTCCATCGACGCGTCGTTCTTCGCCGTCACGGAGGACAACAAGAAGATCATCCAGTCGATCATCGACGCCAAGCCGCCTGTGATCGGCGAGTTCTACGAGTCCTGTGTGACCAGCACGGCCGACGTGGACGCGGTCAGCGTCAAGTACGTCTCGGACATCATCAGCCGCATCCACTCGCAGAAGACGACGTTCGAGCTGCTCAAGTACGCCGGCGAGCTGGACCAGGCGCTGGGCATCAGCACGTTCTTTGAGGTGGATGTGCAGGCCGACCCGGCCAACCCAGACATGGACGTGCTGACGCTTGTGCAGGGCGGCCTGACGCTGCCGTCGCGCGAGTACTACTTGGAGAAGGCCAAGCTGGACAAGTACTCGATGCTGTACCTCAAGTACGTGGAGGACCTGTTCGCCGTGGGCGACCTGGACAAGCACGACGTGGGCAAGTACGCGGCCAACATCCTGCAGACGGAGACGGCGTTCGCGACGATCTCGCTGTCCAACGCCGAGCTGCGCGACCCGTGGAGCACCAACACGCCCTTCACGCTCGAGCAGATCCGCAGCAAGTTCCCGTACTTGTCGGCGTACCTTGGCGGTATGGACAAGCAGGAGCCAGTCAAGGACGTGCCGATCATCGTGATGACGCCGCGCTACTTTGACGAGCAGAACGCCGTGCTGAGCAGCCTCAAGCTCGAGCACCTCAAGAACTACGTGAGCTTCCACGTCATCGACTCGTTCGGCGACGTGCTGGGCGAGTACTTCCGTCGTGTGAGCCACGACTTCCACGGCGCTGTGCGTGGCGCGGGCTCGCTGGCGCCGCGTGACAAGTACTGCGTGGACACGACGACCACGTTCCTGGGCGCGCAGCTCGGCGAGTACTACATGTCGAAGGTGTTTGGCGGCGAGGCCAAGGAGTCGGCGCAGCAGCTCGTGGACCAGATCGAGGACTCGATGAGCCGTCTGCTGTCGCAGGAGGACTGGCTGGACGAGGCCACGGTCAAGGCCGCGCGCGAGAAGCTGCAGCACGTGCGCAACTACATCGGCGGCCCGGACTCGGTGTCGAAGCTGCCGTTCGAGATCAAGAAGGACAAGTTCTTTGACAACGTGCTGTCGCTCAAGCAGCTCACGGCCAACGCCAAGGTGCGCCAGATCGGCCAGCCAGTGGACCGCACGAGCTGGGATATGTTCGCGTCCACCGTGAACGCGTACTACGATCCTAGTGCCAACAAGATGGTGTTCCCTGCGGCGATCTTGCAGCCGCCGTTCTACAGCGCCAAGGAGTACCCTGCGGCCGCCAACTACGCGCGCATCGGCATGGTCATGGGCCACGAGCTGTCGCACGGCTTCGACGACCAGGGCCGCAACTACGACGCCAAGGGAACGCTCCGCAAGTGGTGGTCGCCTCAGGTGTCGAAGGAGTTTGAGGCGCGTGCGCAGTGCTTGGCGTCGCAGTACTCGACGTTCCCCGTGGTGTCGGAGGGTCAGCTGCTGGGCAACGTGAACGGCAACCTCACGCTCGGTGAGAACATCGCCGACAACGGCGGCATCCACTTGTCGTACCAGGCGTACCAGATCCACAAGAACGCGACTGGCGAGTCGGCTGCCAAGACCCAGCAGGAGGACGATCGCATCTTCTTCCTGTCGTTTGCTCAGCAGTGGTGTGAGAAGCGCTCGGCCGGTTACAGCGAGGTGTTGCGTCAGACGGATCCTCACTCCCCTGGCCACTGGCGTGTGAACGGCCCGGCGATGAACTTTGACAAGTTTGCGGAGACCTTCCAGTGCGCCGCTGGCACGCCGATGAACCCGACCAAGCGTTGCGTGATCTGGTAAGCTCGTGTGGGTCGTTGTGGACGACGCCGGCTACAGTACGTGTGCTGTGAGAATGCTGGATCAATAGGAAAAACGACATACCGAGTACGAGTACGTGTACCAACTCAATGTACGATTGATTGAGAAGTTCATATTCACTGACTGCTACAGAACGAGCTTTGCTTGGCTACTTACAGGGAGGCTCCTGAGGCTCTACATCTAGAATCAAAAACCGTGCGTGTTAGCTTCTTACGCAAGCTTGCACATGTCCTCCGGACAGAACTGCGGGCAGTTCCAGTTGCACCACTGCGTGAGGGCGGACTGGTCCGGGCTCGAGCCAATGTACACGTACTTTCCAGTGCTGCCCTGGGCTGGCGATGGAGCCGAGGTCGCGGCAGGGGCCGACATTGGCTTAGGCTTGGACGAAGGCTTTGGCGACGCCGCTGGCTGGGGCTTGGTCGTCGTGACGGGGGCTGGAGCAGGAGCTGGGTTGCTGCCACTGCCTCCGCTGTTGCTGCTGCCACTGGCACTGATCTTGACGTCGGCGCAGTTGTTGTACAGCTCGTGGGGCGTGATGTGCGAGGCCTCCCAGTCCCATTCCAGCACACAGTGGCCGTTGTCACACGGCAGCTTGCTGGCGTCGCTGGGGATGTCAATGGTCATCTCGGCAGCGATGGGCGCGTCGCCCTTGGCGCCCGGGCCAGGATGCAGCGACCGCATGCAGTCGTTCTGCTGGCCGACCTGGAGCTTCTTGGTCTTGTCGCGTGGGTCCACGAGGTACGCCGTGCAGAGTCCGACGTGGTTGGCGCCGTCGTTGGCACGCATCTTGATCTTGGACTTGCCTGTGGCCAGCGCCTTGAGGTTCTTGTCCTGCGTGAAGTCGAGGCAGTTGCCGCCCTTGCCGTTCGTGTACGACGCACGCATGACGATCGGGTGGCCGAACGTGCTGTCAATGCTGAGCCCCATGGTCGTAAGCGCGCGTGGGGCTGGGTCCACGAGGCCGCCGTGGGCGTCGACGTTAGAAGCCGCGAAGGCCAGGAGAGCAGTGATGGCGAGAACGTTCATGATGATGATGAGGTGGTGGTGGTGGTGGAGGTGGTTGTGCGAGAGAACGCGAGTTGAGGAATGAGTGAATGATAGGAGTCTGCCGGTCCGTCCTGAACTTCAGACACCAGACCCTACGGTCTCACTTGTCAGCCCATGGTCTCACCTGAGCAAGAAGACCTCAAGACGGTGACGAGCCGCCGCACCCGCTCGAGAGAATGGTAAGGAGTTGCCAGACATCTGCCTATGTGGAAAGGGTCGCGGACAGACTTCTTCTGACCGTAAGCGTCCGTGCGGCAAGAGGCGTCAAGTCATGTGGCTCAAGAACAGACCACGCGATGTGGTTGCGAACTCAGGTGGGTAGAGGCCGTGTCAAGACTCTTGACTCAAGAGACCAACTTGGTGAACCAATGGGACTGTGGACGAATACGCAACCGCCACGGTTGGACGCATGGGCCAAGTGGCTCCGGATGGATGGCTTCCGTCTGTGAAATGGCGACAGGCGTCTTCCCGACTGACTGTGTCATGTTGACAAGTGACGCGTGAAGCCATGCGGCTTTCACGCCACGCTGGAGACGGGTCCAGCTGGTGGGTGTGGGTCAGGGGGCAACGTGGCGTTGATGGATGTGAGACCATGAGTTGAAGGTGAACTGGTTCAATTACTAGTACGATGACGACGCACGAAATGAGACTTTCCCAGGAACATCTCGTGAAGCGTGCAAGAAAATCTGTCCAGTCTACCGTGAGGACGACAGCTCACGCGACGGCAACCAGAAAGACGCTGTGAACAAGTGTTGACTGCGCGGGCTTCAAGTCGGTGGCGTCACCACGGTTCATGCAGCTGGCTCTTGGGATCTGGAGATGGGTGAGTCATTTCTGAGTCTAGCCAGGTGACCCACAGGAACAGGCCGCCTAACTTGAGCGGCTCGGACTGAGGAGGAGGGTGCGATGAGCAGCGCTGTACGATGCAAAGCTTCTTGTTGTAGAGTTAACCTTAGTGGTGCTGTTTATTATACATGGAACAGCAGCAAGATTTCCATCACTATAATACACATTGATGAGTCTCTATTGACCTCTCGGCTTCTTTCTCATTGTGCGTGGTGTTGAATGCTTCTCTGACTCACCAGGCACCGATACACTGTATGCATGAGTTGCATGGCCTCCGAGGTGTTATTTTCAGTCTACACAACGGCTCAGCTTGGGGTCGATCTAATGATAAGCGAGGCCATTGAGTCTCAAGAATAACGCAAACGCTGGCTCCAGACACGGACTCCACTCTCGCCGCCGTTGCCGCTATCGCTGCTGTCGGCTAGAGGGGACGCTAGTGTACGGCCTTCTAGCGTTCAAGAATGGACGCCGAGGATGCTGCGCCTGTCGCGGCCGCTCGCCCTGAGAGTAAGGAGAAGGAGACGGTCAAGGTCGTCGTGCGGTGTCGGCCGTTCAGCACCAAGGAGAACAACGAAGGCCGCAAGTCCATCATCACGATCGACACGCAGGCGGGCGTCGTGGGCATCCGCTGTCCAGACAACGACCAGATCAAGTCCTTCACGTTCGACTCAGTGTACGACGAGTCCACGTCCCAGCGCCAGTTCTACGACGAGTCGGGGTACCCGCTCGTGGAGAGCATCTTCGAAGGCTACAATGGCACGATCTTCGCGTACGGCCAGACCGGTTGTGGTAAAACCCACACGATGCAAGGACGCGACAGTCCACCGGAGCTGCGAGGCGTGATCCCGCTTTCGTTTGACCACATTTTCGAGAATATCACGTCCGATCCGTCGAAAGAATACATGGTGCGGGCGTCGTACTTGGAGATTTACAATGAAGAGATCCGCGATCTGCTCGCCGACGACCAGAAGAAGAAGCTCGAGCTCAAAGAGGCCCAGGACGGATCCGTGTACGTCAAAGAGCTCATCGAGGTCGTGGTGAACGACGTGGATTCCATCAACAAGGTCATGAGCAAGGGCTTCAAGAACCGCACTGTCGGCGCGACGCTCATGGTGAGTTCTTCCTTTTTTATTCTCGAGGTTTTTGAGCCGTAAATGACTGAATTCGTGCGTTTTTGGGGTGTAGAACGAAGGATCCTCACGCTCGCACTCGATTTTTACGGTCGTGGTCGAGATGGGCGAGAAAGTGGGCGCACAGGAGCATTTCAAGGCCGGCAAAGTGCGTAAAATGCTCCTCTTTTGGTCAAAACGGGCTTGCTAACATGAAAATTGGCGTTTTGCAGCTCAATTTGGTGGATTTGGCTGGCAGTGAACGCCAGAGCAAGACAGGAGCGACGGGTAGTCGTCTCAAAGAAGGCTGTAAGATCAACTTGTCGCTGTCGGCGTTAGGAAACGTGATCTCAGCACTCGTGGATGGCAAGGGGAAACACATTCCGTATCGAGACTCCAAGCTCACGCGTCTACTACAGGATTCACTGGGTGGCAACACGAAGACGCTCATGGTCGCAGCAATCAGTCCCGCCGACTATAACTACGACGAAACGCTGTCGACGCTGCGGTATGCGAATCGAGCCAAGAATATCAAGAACAAACCGATTGTGAATGAAGATCCTAAGGATGCCAAGCTGCGGGAGTACAAGGAAGAGATCGAGCGGCTCAAGAAGATGCTCGAGGTCCAGTCGCGAGGCTCCGTCGTAGGTGGTACACTTAGTGGCGTCTCGACGCCCACGCGGCCATTGAGTCCAAGTGTCGTCGTTCCATCAGCCGACAATGACGCCCAGGTCGCGAAAGAGCGAGAAGAGATCGCCAAGTACCAGCAAGAAGCGGCTCAGATGATGGAGCGAGCCAAGTGCATGATGGAGGAGGCACAAGCACTGAAGGAGATCCAAGCCAAGCAAAAGCTGGAACACGAGCAGACCCAGGACCCGGATCAGCCGCAGCAAACCACTCCGAGAGAAGAGACGCTGACACAGCAGACGATGACACCACGGCCACCGTCGCAGCCACAGCCACAGCCACAACCGCCACTGCAGCCTCAGCCACCGGATCTAGTGCGCGTGCTTTCGTCGGACGTTCTGAACTCGCCCAAGCCGGGCAGTGCTGGACGACCGGGAAGCCTCCCACCAATTGGAGCCGTGGTCTCACCACGAGGAGAGGCCCCCACGGCGTTCGCCCAAGTACCAGGTGCTGGTACAGCTCCGTTAACACCCACACCACCAGTATCCAGTGCCCCTACCCAGACAACAACTCCAGTGGTCCAGCAAGCAGCTGCAGTGCCTGCAGAAGACCCAGCGATTACAAAGGCACTGCAGGAAGCCGCGCTTGTGGATGCCCAGGCCAAGGCGATGATGGCAAAGGCCGAGCAGCTCATTAAAGAAGCTGAGCGTCGCGCGAAAGAGCCACCGAAAGTCAAGATCGTCAAGGAAGTCGTCGTGAAGGAAGTGATCCCAGACGACCATATCAAGGAAAAGGCTGAACTCCACGAGCAGAACCGTGCCATGCTGACTCAGAAAGACCGCATGGGCAAGGAACTGGAGCGCACGCAGCAGGCCATGGAGTCGTACCTGCGAGAGAAAGAGGAGCTCCACAACAAGCTCAAGAAGATCGAAAGCCAGATCCTTGGAGGGTCTTCCACAAGGAACGTGTCTGTCAACGACGAAGGGAAACCGGTTGTGGACTCGGAGATCGCACTGCTCAAGCAACAGGTCGAGTACCGTCGCGCACAGATCAAGCTCAAGGAAAAGGCCAAGCGAGAAGCTCAATACGAAGCTGCGAAGAAGGCGCTGACCATTGAAAAGCACATGATCGAAGTTGAGCTCAAGAATGCTCAGGAAGTGGCTCAGGCCAACTTGGCGGCCGCCAAAAAGAAAGAGTCCAAGTACCGAGCCAAGCTGGAGGCTGCACGGCAAGAAGTGATGGATCTCAACAACGAGTTTGAGCGAGAGCGTGAGAATCTGCTGGACACGATCCGTGAGCAGACCAAAGAAAGCAAGCTGCTGGAGCAGCTCGTGGAGATCTTTCTGCCTCAGAACGAGCTCGTCAAAGTCTGGGAGCGAGCAGTGTGGCACGAAGATAAAGAAGAGTGGCAACTACCCAAGATCAAACCACGGAGTGACTTTCAGAAGATCAAACTGCCGACGCTGGGCGGCAGCATGGGCTCACCGACGGTAGAATCCGGAGGCGCCGAGGTCTCATCAGATGATGAGACCACTGGAACGTTGACTGTACGATCGGCGGTGTCGTCATCTGGAGCGAAGCGGCCCAAGCCAAGCCAAAATGGCAAGCCCCCGCCTTCGTCGTCCAGTAAATCCAGTGCTG